>JANAVB010023996.1:4561430-4641430 GCA_029216955.1 Iris pallida | reverse complement strand
AACTGCTTGAGTCTCTATACCCTAGTTATAGCAGTTATGATCATCTATCTGTCACACGACTTCTTACAGAGACATGGCAGTCAATATGCAAGCCGTGACCCTAGCAACATGTCTCAAACCATGTAGTGTAAGTGTCATGGCCAATAGAGATATAAGGATATCCCACAATAAGAAGGTAGCCCGCTAAAACTAAGTCAACATGCATCAAATAAAATAAAGCAACAGAAAAACGACTAATAAAGTCGCTAGCACCCAAGTGTGGCTTGGACGCGCAGTTTATAACAAATAAAACTAACAAATATGAAACAAAGTAAATAAATGCTGAAAATAAATAATATGACAGTAAATATAGCATGGTATACTTGTCTGGTGGTTGGAAGGTGTTTTGACGACGTCTAGTAGATAAAATCGACAAGTGAAAAGAAGCTACATGGGTGGAACCTCTGCAAACGTTCCCGGATACTGAAACAAACATCAAAAATGTTCTCGGTGTAAAAGATATACCGAGGAGACGCCTGTCCGAAAGTCCAATTTCGGAACAGGGGTAAAATCGTAATTTTGGGTCAAAACGATGTCCACCGTTGGACCCACTTTGTACTGAAATATGTGCCAAATCCTATGGTCTCTAAAGTCATCAAACTACATGTCTACGGATTCAGTTTTTCGAGACGAACTCAACGGTATGTCCAATTTTGGATTTCGATGAACCGTGCACAAAATCGACTGTTGAATCAGATCATAGGGCCCACAAAATGGTGATCCAATCAACAGTCTCAGAATCAGACCAAACTTGGCTCACAAGTCTAGAAAAATATTTTGAGTCCAATGGTGCAAGTTTTATCGTCATTTGATGAGTGTGCACAAAGTAATTGAAATTTTGGAAAAAGGGCCGATATGACGTTCTTCGACGGATATGAGTCAAATTCGTCGTACACATCGTGACCAATTTGAATTCCGTCAAAGTTCACACGTCCACAAAGTCGATACGTACCTTTTGATGCCTTCGGTTTGCGATAGAGTCGTCCGGTTTGTCGGGACGGACCTTGTATCAAAAATTTTACGTTTTAGAAAATTGAATTTTCTTTGATTTTGGAACTGAATTAAAACAAAATTTATTAAACTAAAATATGAACTAAAATAGGGTTTTGTAGACGTATAGGTTGACAAAAAATATGTTCAAATAGATTTTCAAATTGGTCAATGGTTTGACAGAAATCGATCCTCAAAGTTGAGGTTTTGGGACAGTTTCTACGTTCAGAAAATCAAGTTTTTTTCGATTTTGGAACTCAATTTTCGTTGCACACAACGCGAATTAAATCAAACTAATTGAAGGAAATCCTAGAGGGTTAGGTTGGCTTTCTAACGGATCTAACAGAATCAAAAATGATGGAGCATACATGAAGAAAATAGATAGAGAAGTAGGGTACCTCGGATTAAATTTTCAATAGAGCAAACTCTGTTTGGCGAACGGATTTCTTCCGTTCTTCGGTGATGCGGCGGTCGACAGCGAGGTTGTCATGACCCACACCCGTATTTCTGATATGAAGCATGTCCAAGACCAGCCTACGCCGCAGCGTTGGCGGTAGAATGCTGTCTATAACTCACAAGTCACGGAATCTAGAATCACATGGAAATCTATATCTCATCCACGGAATAATTAAGACACCACCAAGATCAATGAATAACCATGAAACTGAGCAATAAAGAATATAAACTGAATGTTTCCAAGAATTAAAGTCACGTCCAGTGGACACAAATCTACTACCAATAGACAAAAATAGAGAAATATATGAAATAACTGAGTATAAACTGCTAATCAAGACAACCTCAACTGCAAGGCACCGTGGTCTGATGCTGACTCAACCTGCTCGTCTGTTCCTGACTCAAACTCGGCTAACCTGAAGAGATCATCAGGTCCTCAGAGGACTAGCAAGATACATATAAACATACCTATCTAACAGTTTTATCATGCGTAAGAAATAAGCAAGACGGAAACACGACAAGTGGCTATGAACACGAACACTAGAACACTACGCATAAATAAACTGCCAGGTGAACAAGTAAATATGAGATCAATGGAAAACCAAACCATCATCCCGAGTGTGGACTCACGGGTTTGAACTAAGTACTAACCCTCGTCCCGAGTGTGGAATCTCTGGTTAGCTCAAGGCAAACACCCTCGTCCCGGGTGTGGACTCTCTGTTGCCAATGAACAGGACAAACACCCTCATCCCAAGTGTGGACTCTCTGGTGCACTGGTCAACCATCATCTCGAGTTTGGATTCTCTGGTTGTGTAAACGATAACAAAGACTTAGCAGTTCAACTATACGCACTCGTTCTACGACACAACTCCATCAAGGTACTAGTGAGAAAAACTCCAAATGTAAACTACAAGGCCAAATATGAATCCAGCTATATACATATATCAATGAAACAACTCAGCAGTATAAGATATGAATACCACGTCCATAACAATCAAAAACTGGATAATAAAAGGGAATACATGAAAATAAAGCTGTAGAGGGAGGCAAGGTATACTTGCCTGTGGTCCTGTGCTGCTGGCACTGTTAAGTGCTAAATCGAGTTCTCCAACCTGTTTATAAATTAAGATGAGTTAATAGATGAAATAAGGAAATTTAACCTTAGTTCTAATCTTTTGCTATTTAGGCTTCTAAATTCTGTTTGTAACCTTCTTTGGTAACCTATCTATGGTTTCCACTACAACATGCTTGGTATCCTCTTTTCTCCCAAACTGATTTCATATATGAAAGACTGGTTGTTAACTTATTACCTTTGTTTGTAGGCACATGTATTCCTATGACTGCCTTTAGGAGCTTAGATACAAAGGTATACCTACCCTGATATAATGCCCCTGTAATATACCATACATCCAGCCCTCTACTCTCTAGTTTCAAACCCTACCGGCTACCTCTGTATGCCTACTCATCTGCAGTTATGCTATGATCCTTGGTGGCACCAGATTTAAACCTTGATACCCGTATATATAGATGCTCACACCCACATGTATTGGAATATGTTATTCCTAAAGCCATTACACATGACTCCACGATGATACATATGCACACCCTGTTTGATACTGCAACTGCTACAACTATATTGATCCTATGCTTCTCTATCGCCATCTATTGCCAGACACTATGATATCCTATTCCTGCTGCCATGCATCTATCCCCATTTGAACCCCTCTGTTGCCACCATTACCTACACCTGGTTGTTCTATTGCACATCCCCCTACTACTGTGTACCCACAAGTGCATACCTAACTTTAAACCATGACTCGACTTTCCCCAAAACTCTGATATAATGTAATTCTTGATACTCAAAGGTTTCCCCAATGTCTTCTATATGTATGTCTATGATCATTAAGTCTCTACGAGTATGTGTCCAAATATTTACTGCTCTGTGCATACCTAATCCTGATACCCACTAGTCCATTTCGACTCTCATGTGACTTGACACATGTTAGTCAAGTAAATTTCCTGTGTACATTATCATTGCAGCATCTATATGTAATCCCAGATACCCCACATTGATACTTTCACATGTCAACATCTAGGTCCCATATCCTAGCCACATCTATTTTTCTTAGGTTTAGGACAGGTCACTTGGTTAATTCTAATCTTAGGCTGCCCCAAGTCTGGACTGTCTCTGACATACTGGTTATCCCCCTTTGTATATATGGTCATTCTTACCGAACAAAATCTAATGCAAGGTGACACCAAGACTTAGATAGATACAAGGGTCGAATAAGGTGTCAAGTGTCAAGTCTGAAGCCTGATACCAGAGTTGGATTGGCATCAATCATACGACTGATACTTGGTACTAGGCTCGACATCAAGCTTTCACAGTTTAATCAGCACACGGGAGCTACCACCATCCTGAATCCATGAAAAACTTCTGTGCTATCTTGTACTTATAAGAGACTGAAATTTGGCAAGGGAGGATCATTACACTGTCTTTTCTTTCCCTAGTAGTTTACATAATCCTAAAGGCCAGTGCTAACATCTAAATTGGCAACAGATTCGTATTTTGATATTAGACTCGGATACTGATTGGTTATTTCACCATTGCAGACTCAACAAAAGCTCAAGCAATTACCAGGTTACACATACTCCACCATATTTCAATTTACATATATATTAATGTTGGTCCACTGCAAATAATCTCAGCAGAATTTAATGTTTTAAACATCCATCTGCAGATGAGTGTCATGATTCAACTCATGCATGAGAGATTAGAGGCCCTGGACTTACATAAATATAAAGGATCAACAACTGCATGAATGATCATTATAATTTGAAGACCTTTCAAGGAATGTTCCTCTAGCTTAGACTGGACCATAGAAATATAAGGGATCAAGTTTACTCATATTACCAGACACATGGTCAAGTATTCAGACACATAGATGTATCCTTATTGGTGTACTACACACATGGCTCCTACTGTTGCAACGTGACATGAAACTCCCAAAACCTTCTGTTATGCATATAGGTACACACATAGAAATTATCACGCAGGGCTAATACACCTAGGCCATCCTCCTGCAGGCATATGTCTCTGTTGTCGTTCACCCTTGACTGCAAAGCTTACCTAAACCATGTACCCCCCTGCACCGGTCAGGCAGTATTATATTATGTCGTCAGGAAGGGCTGATATCTCGACTACACAATGTCTAGTCATACCATTTATATACACTCCTCTAAGTCAAAATATACCACATACTAACATAACTTATTTCATATAGAAATAATCAATATGGACCTTCTACCATCTCCTAGACATAAACACGAATACCTATACTACAGTTGAAGACAATATTGACTAAAACCCAGATTTAGGAATTAACTAATCGGGACGAAGGGTGAAGGGTTACCTGGTCGAGTACAAAACTTGACAGCTCCTCCTCCTCCTTCTTGCGACAGGGGAACGATTTGGTTTCTAGGGTTTTGCAGAGGGGTCGGCCACAATCCTCTCCTATATATACTAATATATGATCTATTTTGAGGAGATAGGAAGATTTTGATTGGATCCTATCTAAGGTTTTGGGTGAGGGTTATCTTGAATTCAAATTGAATTCGAATATAGGGGTTGGGGTTCGACTGTAAAAGGAAGATTTTGAATTAAGAACATTTTGCTCTAAGATCCCTGTCAAGTCTTTTTTTTTTCCCATTTGGTCCTCTATTGGTATTTAAGTAAAATAAAGTATAAAACATAACAATAAATAAGACAATAAAGGATGGGTTTCAATTTAATTAATTAAAAGAAAAAAATTGGTCAAGGGGTTTACAAATCTACCCACCTTAAACAAATTTTGCCCTCGAAATTTTAATGAGCCATGATCTACTAGAATGAATAGTTTAACTTAAACTGCTATATAAGGAATTCAATTCCTCCTAAACAAATCAAAGTTTACTATAGGCTTATCTATACTGCCAATATCTACTGGAAATGTTCGTCAGCTGCTCCTTGTGGTATTGTCGCATCCTCTGTGATCATGGCATAAGCTTGTCCTTCCTGTGCGGCTGGTAATGGTGGGGCAGCCACATTTCTTTTCGGGCAGTCTCGAGATAGGTGTTGGTTGGATCCACAAGTATAGCACAACCTTAACTATCTACGACAGTCTTCTTGGACGTAGCCTCTTTTCTTGCAATACTGGCAGGTGGGAACATCTTAAACTTGTTGTGGGGTTGCTCGTGGTTGCTGATGTTGCTGCTGAGTTGAGGTCTTTCCTGGAATATTGGAACATTTTGCTGGTGCGGATTGGTTGTTTCCTCCTCCGAATACGTCTCGATTCCTTTTCGGCTTGTGACTCAGCTCTTCTTCTACAGCTTGGGCGACCTCCAGAACCTTCTCGTAAGTGGCGGCTCGACTTGTGGCGATGTCTAGACGAATCTCGTGAGATAGTCCCTTCCTGAATCATCGTACCTTGTCTTCAGGGGTGATGACCAAGCTCTTTGCGAAGAGGCTGAGGCGATAAAACTCTTATGTGTACTCGTCAATGGTGTGGTTGCCTTGCTCTAGGTGCTCGAACTGACTCACAAATGCCTCTTGTGCTACGTATGGATAGAATTTCTTCTTGAACAGTCGTTTGAATTCCTTCTAACTTACGTCTGGAGCAGAAAATTTGGGCTCACCTTGGTACCACGTCTGTACGATGTCGAAAAGTTGTCCACTAGCTGACTCGATCTTCAGATCTTCTGAGACTCGAGCCATCTTCTGGTATCGTTCCACATTTTCCAACCAATCGTCAGCGTAGAGAATCTCCTCTGTCCCATAGACTTGCCTGGGCCTGAGGTTCATGAAGTTCTTAGAAGTTCCAGGACGCTGTCGGGGAGAATTTCTAATCTGAAGAGCCTCTCTCAAAGTGTCGCGGAACATGTTGGCTTGCTGCTGGAAGATCCCCAGGAGTGTAACATTGTCCAGTGCCGGTGGCAGAGGGAGAACAGGTGCTGGATACATCGTAGGTGCTGGATGCATCATAGTTGCTGGATACATCGTTGGTGCTGGGTGCATGGCTGGTACTGGATTGGAATACGTACTGAATGCGGGACTTGTGCTGGCGGTGGGACAGATGCTGGTGGCAGAATGGGTGCTGGTGGTGGAGTCTGCGGAGGAAACGACAGAGGTGGTGGAATGTCGCCTCTAGAAAATCTCGAAAGCTGCGGCTGATTGCCCATATGAGTGAGCTGGCCTCCTTATGTTGTGGGGTCATATATGTGAAAAAGCCTTCTACAGTCGGTGGAGTGTTCAGGGAAGCGTTGTTCCTGTCTTGAGAGTCTATCTTAACTGTAACAAAAGAAAACACTTTAGCCGTTGAAGAATTTTCAAGCAGGATGCAAGTCAAGGATTCAATGAAATCAAGGATTAGAGGACAATAGTGAGTCAAGACATGTGGATGAGATCCAAAGTGTCTAATCCTATTCGCAGTCTCACAATGGTATAGTGACGTAACCGAAGTGATTAACGTCGACCTGCATGGGCCACCAAAAAACTTGTCATGACCCGCACCCGTATTTTGGATACGAAGCGCGTACAGGCCCAGCCTACGCCACAGTGTCGGCAGTAGAACGCTGTCTATAACTCACAATTTACTGGATCTAGAATCACTTAGAAATCTATATCTCATCCACAGAATAATCAAGACACCAGCAAGATCAATAAATAACCATAAAACTGAGCAATAAAGAATATAAACTGAATGTTTCCAAGAATTAAAGTCACGTCCGTGGACACAAATCCACTACCAATAGACAAAAATAGAGAAATACATGAAATAACTAACTGAGTACAAACTGCTAATCAAGACAACCTCAACTTCAAGGCACCGTGGTCTGATGCTGACTCAACCTGCTCGTATGCTCCTGACTCAAACTCGGCTAACCTGAAGAGATCATCAGATCCTCAGAGGACCAGAAAGATACATATAAACATGCCTATCTAACAGTTTTATCATGTGTAAGAAATAACCAAGAAAGACAGAAATACAACAAGTGGCTACGAACACGAACACTATAACACTACGCATAAATGAACTGTCGGGTGAACAAGTGAACACAAGATCAATGGAACACCAAACCCTCATCCCGAGTGTGGACTCACGGGTCTGAACTGAGTACTAAACCTCGTCCAGAATGTGGACTCTCTGGTTAGCTCAAGGAAAATACCCTCGTCCCGATTGTGGACTCTTTGGTGCACTAGTCAACCCTCGTCCCGAGTGTGGACTCTCTGGTTGTGTAAACGATAGTAAAGACTTAACAGTTCAACTATATGCACTCGTTCTACGACACGACTCAAGCAAGGTACTAGTGAGAACAACTCCAAATATGAACTACAAGGCCAAATGTGAACACAGCTATAAATATATATCAATGAAACAACTTAGCAGTATAAGATATGAATAGCATATGTCCATAACAATCAAAAACTGGATAATAAAAGGAAATACATGAAAATAAAGCTGTCGAAGGAGGCAAGGTATACTTGCCGGTGGTCCTGTGCTGCTGGCACTGTTAAGTACTAGATCGAGGTCTCCAACCTGTTTATAAATTAACTTGATTTAATAGATGAAATAAGGAAATTTAACCATTAGTTCTAATCTTTTGCTATTTAGGCTTTTAAATCCTGTTTGTAACCTTTTTTGGTAACCTATCTATGGTTTCCACTACAATATGCTTGGTATCCTCTTTTCTTCCAAATTGATTTCATATATAAAAGACTGGTTGTTAACTCATTACCTTTGTTTGTAGGCACCTGTAGTCCTATGACTGCCTTAAGGAGCTTAGATACAAAGGTATACCTACCCTGATATAATGCCCCTGTAATATACCATACATCGAGCCCTCTACTCTCTGGTTTCAAACCCCTACCTGCTACCTCTGTATACCTACTCATCTGCAGTTATGCTATGATCCCTGGTGGCACCAGATTCGAACCTTGATACCCATATATATAGATGCTCACACCCACATGTATTGGAACATGTTATTCCTAAAGCCATTACACATGACTCCACGATGATATATATGCACACCCTGTTTGATGTTGTAACTCCTACAACTATATTGATCCTATGGTTCTTCATCGCCATCTATTACCAGACCCTACGATATCCTATTCCTGCTGCCATACATCTATCCCCAATTGAACCCCTATGTTTGTAGGAACGAAATAGTAAAGCGTAATACTCTAGAGGGGGGGTGAATAGAGTTGGCAGCGGAATAATGCTAATTAAAAAGTTAGCAGCACAATCACAGAATATTAATCACAACTGAAATAAAGTAAAGATAGAGTTAAGAGAGCAAACGCAAAGACAGCGATGTATACTGGTATTCCTCTGTTGAGGACTAATCCAGTCGGTATAACTCTTGCTACCAGTTGAATCCACTATTGGAAAAACCGTAAGTTTTCTTACGAAGTCCTTGCAACTTCTACAACGCGAGCTTTGATACGAAGAATTCGTCCAACTTCAAATGTGAAGAAGTATTCTTCAATCAAGCCTTCTGATTACAATCTCTCAGAAACTTTTAGACCGTACCGCACTAGCAAATTGACTAGAGGATTGTAACTGGCTTGGGATCTGAAATTGAAAGCTCTAGAAAACTCTTTGGAAGACTGAAAGCTTTAGATAGAGAGAAGATTGAAAGTGAATGAGTGAATTGAAATGATCGAAATCCTTCTCTATTTATAGGAGTTCCAAAGACAGACTTCTGTCAGAATTCGGGCAGAATTCGGGCAGAACTCTTTGAGCAAATCTCGGTCAAATCCGCAACTGCAGGAGGACCAAGTTCCAAAGATTCAAAATCACAACGGCCACCAACCGAACTCTGGCCGAACTCTGGCCGAGTTCTGTCAGGGTTAGGTTAGGGTTTTAAAAATAGGTTTTGGTGATTTTTGAAAACCTTTTTGAAAACCTTTTTGTAAACCTTTTTGAGAGGTCGTTTAAAAACATTTTGAACTCATTTAGGGATAGCCTATTTGCCAGTACGACTCGATGTACAACATATTCCTAGACTCAAATAAAA
Organism: Iris pallida; assembly: GCA_029216955.1. NCBI lineage: Eukaryota > Viridiplantae > Streptophyta > Magnoliopsida > Asparagales > Iridaceae > Iris > Iris pallida. Next base: position 4,631,887 of record JANAVB010023996.1, on the reverse strand, counting down.
TGAAAATTACATTGCATAGGAAATACAGACTCGAGTAGGCAAACAGATCTTCAGTCTTGAACGGAGTGGATAGCCAATCTTGCTTATGTCCAAGAATCCGAGATGTCCCAACTAGCTTTGTATATCCAGACAGAGTTTGATCAATTATTAAAATCAGGTTGACCATATGACCAATGGGCCAACAATTTCCCCTATTTTGATAATTGACAAACTATGAATGACATAACATTAAGCTTGTTCAAAAGGAATCAAAACGTGAAATTGTTCATGTCCTGTATTTAACTCAATAAAAATGTTAGATCTTTAATTTTCTCCCCCTTTGTCACTTAGCAAAATAATTGTCACAAGAGAAGGCTCCCCCGCATTTAATGCAGAAGGCTCCCCCGCAATCAATGCATAAGTAACAAAAGTGAGAAAGCATAATAAATAAAAAGTAGAGAAATATCATCACAGGCATGCTATTGTTTCAAAAACATAAAAAAATCTCAGACATGCTATTTCACAGGCAGTTTGTAATGAAGAGGCAGTATAAAGAGATAGTGCTAAAAACAAAGTGCTGAAATAAACTGAAATGCCATAACTGAAACATCATAAACATGTCCATGAAGATAAATAGTACTGAAAGCAAAATAGAAAGTGCTGATAAATACTAGAAAGTACTGATAAAAAGAAATACTGATAAAAACTTGGAATGTTGGAGCATTTCCAAGTATACAATAGAATATCACTAAAAAAATCAAATCACATCTCCTCATCACTATCCTCGTCATCATCATCATCAGCAGCTCGGCCAGCATGACCGGAAGGACCAGCACCAGAAGTACCAGCGCCAGAAGGATGAGTAGGGGCGCCAGCATAGAACTCACCAACGTAGTCACGAGGTGCACGATACCAATCATAGGCGTTACCTGGCTGGAAGTAGGCATGGACAGCCTCATCCTCACAGCGGTAACCCGAAAAAGCTGGATCTCGAGGGATGGAACTGGCTGAATGACCAGTCTGAGCAAAACGAAGATCATCCAAGGAGTTTGCCATCGCCTGGTAACGGGTGACGTCGCGGAACTCACGCTCGTGAGCCATGTCCGTCAACGAGACGTACAAAGCAAATAAGTGCTGATGTATGCCCTCAAATGTAGTGGCATACTGCTGATGTGGTGGAGGAGGTACAGTAGGAGGAGCAGGAGGTGGAGCTGAAGCAGTCCGGCTGCGACGAGATAGCTAAAAAAACTTGGGCTCAGAGTCCTGAGTACAAGTCGATAGATCGATCTCGAAATGCTGAAAGATACGAGGAAGAATCATCGCGTAAAAGAGATTTTGATCTCTTGCACGACATCGTCCCATCATCTGAATGATAGTCTTAGGGGTGGAAAAAGGAATCCCCTTAAGAATATGGTACATGGCGGACAGCTCAAGTGAGGTCACATCATCTTTGGAAGTGGATTTAGGAAGGATAGTAGAGTAGATGATGCGATGCAATTCGTAGTTGAACAAGTTCAGGTTGTTAGCCTTGAACTTTCCAGAGCGTACTCTGTCAGGAGCACAGAGTTTCGCTTTGAAACTAGTGAGTGTCGTGCCTTCGGGAAAATCGAATTCCGTGATGTCTACTAGCGGTTCACCTTCATTGGGAATACCAAGAATCTCTGCTAGGAGGGCATCATCGAACTCGATGTCGATGCCTCCAACACGTATGCTCACGACAAAAGTGTTTACTACGAGATTGCAATAGAATAAACGAATGGCATTAGTTGCTATCGGGAAGCACAGTTTAACAAATAAGTGTAACCCTAATGCCTCAAACAAGTGACGATGATCGGGAAATACCATCCATTTGATCGGAGCGCCGCCGCATATGGATTGGGTGGAAAAATCACCGTACCATAATAGGGCTTGGTCGAGGGTTTGAAAGAAAAACCCATCGAAAGCGCCGTCGCTCGTTTGGATCGGCGAAAAGAGTGAATTCGTGTGTGGATTCGAAGATGACCCTTCCTCACTAGGAGTGGTCTTCTTCTTCCTCTTGAATGGATTAAATTTAGGTGCCATTAAAAAAAAGCACAAATTGAAAGATGGAGAGAGAGGGAGTTATACCTCACGAAATCAGGATATGTTGTAGAGAATGTCGATCTCCGCACGATTCCAAAATTTGGAGAGATTTCACCAAGTAGATTGGAAGGAAAAGATTGGTGAAGAACTAGGGTTTGATGGCTCGGGTCGGCTGCTGCTGCTGTTTGAATTTGTTTGGAAGCAATGAAAGAGAAGAAGCTCTCGGGTTCTGGATATATATACAGATACCCTCAACCGAACTCGGGCCGAATTCGGTCAGAGCTCTGGCCGAATTCGCCTAGGGTTCTTCAAAGTTGATTTTTGCCACTTCTTTTTCATTGTCTCATTTCAAATATTTAATTCAAAGATTAGTTATTTTAGCCTTTAAATAACATAATTAATAATATTTTATGAATTAAATGTCGTTACACAGCAACTGTCTCAGATTAGCTGTAGGAGTACTGTCCCAACTGGTGGAGGTTCACAGGGGAACTCTTAAATACCGCTTCGCTTCAACCGTAGTTGTGGTGACAGACAGACTCTTTATTGGCTTGTCTCTAACACAGTTTTTGCGTTTTGAGATATAATCATAAAACAGAATCAATTAATATTATTGACGTCCAAAATTCCTAATTCTCGACGTAAATAATTGAAATGATCTTCCGCTAGAGGTTTAGTGAAGATGTCAGCTAATTGATTTTCAGTATCTATGTACACAAGGTTTATATCTCCATTTTGATGATGATCTCTAAGAAAATGATGTCTAATCTCGATATGTTTAGTACGAGAGTGACATACTGGATTCTTAGTCAAATTAATAGTGCTTGTGTTATCAGAAAAAATGGAAATATGTGTGTAAAATAAATCATAGTCTTTTAGGGTTTGTTTCATCCATAAAATCTGAGCGCAACAACGTCCTGCGGCGATGTACTCAGCCTCTGTTGTTGATAGGACTACAGAATTTTGCTTTTTACTAAACCAAGAGACTAAAGCTTTGCCTAAGAAATGACATGTGCCACTTGTACTTTTTCTATCAACTTTGCATCCAGCAAAATCTGCATCCGAATAACCAATAAGGTCAAAGGATTTAGTTTTGGGATACCACAAGCCAACAGAAGAAGTGCCTTTAAGGTATCAAAAGATACGCTTAACTGCGGACAGATGTGATTCCTTTGGGTTAGCTTGAAAACGTACACACAGGCAAACACTAAATATTATATCTGGACGACTAGCAGTCAAGTAAAGTAAACTACCAATCATACCTCGATACTTACGAGTGTCGACTGGCTTGCCTTGTTCATCTGAATCAAGCTTTGTTGAAGTTGCCATTGGAGTGCCAATAGGTTTGACATTATCCAGATCGAACTTCTTTAGCAGATCTTTTGTATATTTGGCTTGATTTATGAAAGTCTTATTATCAGTTTGTTTGATTTGTAATCCGAGAAAGAATTTCAGTTCTCCCATCTTGCTCATCTCAAACTCATTCTGCATACACTTAGAAAATTCTTGACACAGAGATTCATCAGTAGATCCAAATATAATATCATCAACATAGATTTGAATTAAAAGCAGCTTGCCATTAAAAGAATTAATAAATAGTGTAGTGTCAACCTTCCCTTTTAAAAAACCGTTGTCAAGTAAAAAAGAGCTTAGACGATCATACCAAGCACGAGGGGCTAGTTTTAAACCGTATAGAGCTTTCTTCAACTTGAAAACATGATCTGGGTTTTTGAAATCCATAAAACCTGGAGGTTGTGCTACAAAAACTTCTTCTTTTATAAATCTATTTAAAAAAGCACTCTTAACATCCATTTGAAATAGTTTGAAATCATGAAAATATGCAAATGCACATAACATACGAATGGATTCTAATCTCGCAACTGGGGCATAAGTCTCATCATAGTCGATACCTTCTTCTTGATTGTATCCTTGAGCTACGAGTCGAGCATTATTACGAGTCACTAAACCATTCTCATTCAGTTTGTTTCGGAATACCCAACGGGTGCCAATGACCGGATGATCAACAGGCCTGGGAACAAGTTCCCAAACTTGATTCCGTTCAAATTGGTTTAATTCCACTTGCATAGCATCTATCCAAAAACTATCACTACATGCTTCATCAATAGTTTTGGGTTCTAGCTGTGAAATAAATGTAACACTAGAAACAATATCTCTACAGGATGTACGAGTACTTACTCCCTTGGTAATATCACCAATTACCAAATCCTTTGGATGATTAGCTGTAAACTTTAACCTTTTCGCTTCATTCTGAAGGTAGCTGGTTCCTGGATCTTCTCTAGGAGGTTCAGCTAGTACAGAGCTTGGTTGAGAATCAGCTGGAGTTGAGCTTGGTACAGATGTATCTTCGTCATTGTCATCAATCGTCATTTGATTTAATTCATCAAATGTGACATTGATTGACTCTTCGATGATCATGGTACGTTTGTTGAAGACTCTGTATCCTTTGCTCTTGGTCGTATAACCTAAAAATATACCTTCATCGGCCTTTTCATCAAATTTTCCTAAATTGTCTTTTGTGTTAAGAATAAAACATTTACAACCAAAAATTCTAAAGTATGAAACTGAGGGAATTCTATCAAACCATAACTCAAATGGAGTCTTCTTCGATTTGGGTCGAATTAGAACTCTATTGAGAATAAAGCAAGCTGTGTTGACAGCTTCAGCCCAGAAATATTTGGGTAGACTAAACTGGTTTAACATCACTCTGGCCATTTCGGTTAGAGTTCTGTTCTTACGTTCCACAACTCTATTTTGTTGTGGAGTCCTAGGGCAGGAGAACTCGTGTATAAAACCTGTGTGTCACAAAATTGCTCAAAATCAGCATTCTCGAATTTGCCACCATGATCGCTTCTAATGCGAGTGATCATGTAACCTTTTTCATTCTGAACTTTCTTGCAAAAGGCGACAAATTCGAATAATGCATCATTCTTGCGTGTCAAGAAATATACCCACGTGTATCTAGAGAAATCATCTACAATTACGAAAGCATAAAGTTTACCTCCGAGGCTAGCAACTCTGCTAAGACCAAATAAGTCCATATGAAGCAATTGTAGAGGTCTAGTAGTACATACTGCATTTACTGACTTAAAAGTGGATCTGGTAGCTTTATTCCTTTCATATTGACTGCATACCGAATCCTTCTTGAATGTAATATCCGGTAAACCGCGTACTAGCTTCTTTGTGGATAATCTTGATACTGTATCCATATTAGCGTGACCGAGTCTCATATGCCACAGATGACTCTCATCACTCTTGGCCATTAAGCATCTACCTGAAATGATAGTTTCTTCTAACAAATAGAAAACATATATATTGTCTTCCCTGATACCTTCAAAGATAGTACTACCAGTTGAGCTATCAACTATAGTACATTTGTCTTTGCCAAAGTTGATGCCATAACCATGATCAGCTAGATGACTTATGCTGAGTAGGTTATATTTCAACTCGGTAACCAGACAGACATCCTTAATTACAGGATAGGGAGACTTACCAACATCACCGATACCAATAATATACCCTTTCAAATTATTACCGAAGGAGACATAGCTTTCCTTCTTTTTCTTCGACTGTATTGTAAATAGGGTAGCGTCACCGGTCATATGTCGTGAGCAACCGCTGTCGAGGATCCATTTGCTTCTAGCATTTGAAGGGTGTTCTACCTACAAGACAGTTTGCAGATGAAACCTTTGGTACCCATTTCTTGTAGGGTCCTGAATTATTAGCTTTAGGTATCCAAGCATAAACATTTAAATCTACAAGCTTTCTCATTCTACATGCAGATGATATATGACCAATGAGGCCACAATAATGACATTGTGCATGTCGAGTGTTGAAAGCTGAGTGGTGTGCATGGTTGGTAGGTTTGGTTTTTCTAGTATAGAAGAAAGCATACCTATAATCTTGTTTGGGCTTAACCTTTTGGGGTAAAGGTTTGATAGGGTTAGGTCTGACAGTGTTTGGCTTAGGAATGTTCCGATTTCTCGGTAAGTGACACGTGTTAGGGTAGGAAGCAGCAGGCTCAGGCTGTTTTCCTAACCTAATTTCCAATCTTTTGGAAGTGTCATACAACTTAGTATAATCAGAAGTAAGTGATTCCATTCTGATTTGTGCACATTGAAGACTTTTCTTCTCTATAGAATATTCTTCCTTGAGTTGGTCAATAATTTTGTCTTTCTCTTCAGATGACTTGGTAGTCTCGTGTAATAAGAACTTTATTGAAAAAGCTCACCAGACTCACTAACATTATTTCTAACCTCAGCTAGTAGGTCGGTAAGTCTATCTATTTCACCTTTGTACTCTTTCTGTACCTTCTTAGAGGTCTGATACTTACTACGCAGTTTCCTGTAATCAGTCATCAGGTCACTGAAGGCATCTCCTAATTGCTCAAAGGTGAAGTCATCATAAGTTTCTACAGGTTCAGTAGGTACCTGATCGGTTGCCATGAAGCATACATTTGCAGCGTCCTCTGAGTGTTCGTCTTCTAAGTCGCTGGCTTCACTCTCATGCCATATGCTGGTGTTGGCATATTTTCGAGATGTTGATCTTTTCAGGTTGCCCTTTTCATACCTGTTGTTCTTCTTGCTCGATGATGAGTTGCTGGGACAGTCCTTCTTCATATGTCCTTTCTTCTTGCAGCCATAGCAGACAACATCTTCTTGGTACCAGTTGTTGTTGTTGTTCTCTTTGACTCTCTTCTTATGTCTCATGAATCTTTTGAACTTTCTTGCTAGGAGTGCTTGATCTTCAGCGTCAGATCTACTGCTGTCTGAGTCATCTTCAGTAGCTTTTCTGTGCTGAGCCTTGAGGGCGATAGTCTTCTCCTTTGGTATAGGCTCTTCAGAATCTTGTAGCTCTAGTTCATGAGTGAGTAGCTTACCCATGAGTACTTCGAGGGACATAGTTGTGAGGTCGTTCCCTTCAATGATTGCAGTAGCCTTTGGAATCCAGTTCTTGGTGAGAGCTCGCAGGAGTTTGTGAATCTTTTCATGGTTATTGTAATCTTTGCCTAGGGAGGACAAAGGATTTACAATATCCAGGAACCTCTCGAACATTTGTGTAACTATTTCGTTGGGCTTCATTTTGAACGCCTCGTACTCTTGAGTAAGTCTGCTGACTTTAGATTCCTTGACTTGAGTCGTGCCTTCATGTGTGACTTCGAGTAGCTTCTATACTTCCTTAGCCGTTGTGCAGATAGACACCCTATTAAATTCAGTTCTGTCTAAAGCACAAAAGAGAGCATTAATGGTACGTGCGTCAAGACTGGTCCTTTTTTTTTCTTCCTCTGTATATCTGCTATGGGGTTTTTCAACTAAAACTCTATCAACATTTATACGAGGTGGCTTCTGATAGCCATCAAGAACAATGGACCATAAATCAAAGTCAAAAGATTTCAAGAAAAAACTCATCCGTGTTTTCCAATATGTATAATTCGTACCATCAAACAGTGGGGGTCTGTTTGTGGCCTGGCCTTTACTTGTGAATTTCACAGTTGCCATGTGTTGTGCTGTGATCTATATAACAGTTAATTAAAATAAATAAATAATTGTACCGTTACCTTTGCTTTACCTGTAACACCCGCTCTGATACCAATTGTAGGAACGAAATAGTAAAGCGTAATACTCTAGAGGGGGGTGAATAAAGTTGGCAGCGGAATAATGCTAATTAAAAAGTTAGCAGCACAATCACAGAATATTAATCACAACTGAAATAAAGTTAAGATAGAGTTAAGAGAGCAAACGCAAAGACAACGATGTATACTGGTATCCCTCTGTTGAGGACTAATCCAGTCGGTAGAACTCTTGCTACCAGTTGAATCCACTATTGGAAAAACCGCAAGTTTTCTTACGAAGTCCTTGCAACTTCTACAACGCGAGCTTTGATACGAAGAACTCGTCCAACTTCAAATGTGAAGAGGTATTCTTCAATCAAGCCTTCTGATTACAATCTCTCAGAAACTTCTAGACCGTACCGCACTGGCAAATTGACTAGAGGATTGTAACTGGCTTGGGATCTGAAATTGAAAGCTCTAGAAAACTCTTTGGAAGACTGAAAGCTTTAGATAGAGAGAAGATTGAAAGTGAATGAGTAAATTGAAATGATCGAAATCCTTCTCTATTTATAGGAGTTCCAAAGGCAGACTTCTGTCAGAATTCGGGCAGAATTCGGACAGAACTCTTTAAGCAAATCTCGGTCAAATCTGCAACTGCAGGAGGACCAAGTTCCAAAGATTCAAAATCACAACGGCCACCAACCAAACTCTGGCCAAACTCTGGCCGAACTCTGGCCGAGTTCTGTCAGGGTTAGGTTAGGGTTTTAAAAATAGGTTTTGGTGATTTTTGAAAACCTTTTTGAAAACCTTTTTGTAAACCTTTTTGAGAGGTCGTTTAAAAACATTTTGAACTCATTTAGGGATAGCCTATTTGCCAGTATGACTCGGTGTACAACGTATTCCTAGACTCAAATAAAATAAAAATTACATTACATAGGAAATACAGACTCGAGTAGGCAAACAAATCTTCAGTCTTGAACGGAGTGGATAGCCAATCTTGCTTATGTCCAAGAATCCGAGATGTCCCAACTAGCTTTATATATCCAGACAGAGTTTGATCAATTATTAAAATCAGGTTGACCATATGACCAATGGGCCAACACTGTTGCCACCATTACCTACATCTGGATGTTCTATTGCACATCCCCTACTACTGTGTACCCACAAGTGCATACCTAACTTTAAACCATGACTCGACTTCCCCTAAAACTCTGATGCAATACAATTCCTGATACTCAAAGGTTCCTTCCATATCTACTATATGTATGTCTATGATCATTAAGTCTCTACCAGTATGTGTCCAAATATTTACTGCTCTGTGCATTCCTAATCCTGATACCCACTAGTCCATTTCGACTCTCATGTGATTTGACACATATTAGTCAAGTGAATTTCTTGTGTACATTATTAATGCAGCATCTATATGTAATCCCAGATACCCCACCTTGATACTTTCATATGTCAATATCCAGATCCCATATCCTAGCCATATCTGTTTTTCTTAGGTTTGGGACAGGTTACTTGGTTTATTCTAATCTTAGGTTGCCCCAAGTCTGGACTATCTCCTACATACTGGTTATCCTCATTTGTATATATGGTCATGCTTACCGAACAAAATCTAATACAAGGTGACACCAAGACTTAGATAGATACAAGGGTCGAATAAGGTGTCAAGTGTTAAGTCTGAAGCCTGATACCAGAGTTGGATTGGCATCAATCATACGACTGATACTTGGTACCAGGTTCGACATCAAGCTTTCACATTTTAATCAGCACACATGAGCTACCACCATCCTGAATCCATGAAAAACTTCTGTGCTATCTTATACTTATAAGAGACAAAAAATTGGCAATGAAGGATCATTACACTGTCCTTTCTTTACCCAGTGGTTTACATAATCCTAAAGGCGAGTGCTAACATCTCAATTGGCAATAAATTCGTATTTCGATATCAGACTCGGATACTGATTGGTTATTTCACCATTGCAGACTCAACAAAAGCTCAAGCAATTACCAGGTTACACATACTCCACCATATTTTAATTTACATGTATATTAATGTTGGTCCACTAAAAATAACCTCAGCCGAATATACTATTTTAAATATCCATCTGCAGATGAGTGTCATGATTCAACTCAGGCTTGAGAGATTAGAGGCCCTGGACTTATAGAAATATAAAGGATCAACAACTGCATGAATGATCTTTATAATTTGAAGACCTTTCAAGAAATGTTCCTCTAGCTTGGACTGGACCATAGAAATATAAGGGATCAAGTTACACATATTACGATACACATGGTCAGCTATTCCGACACATGGATGTATCCTTATTGGTGTACTACACACATGGCTCCTACTATTGCAATGTGACATAAAACTCCCAAAACCTTCTGTTCTGCATACAGGTACACACATAGAGATTACCACGTAAGGCTAATACATCTAGGCCATCCTCCTGCAGGCACATGTCCCTGTTGTACTCCATTGCAGTCTATCATTGATTGCAAAGCTTACCTAAACCATGTACCCCCTGCACTGGTCAGGCAGTATTATATTATGTCGTCAGGAAGGGCTAATATATCGACTACACAATGTCTAGCCACACCATTTATATACGCTCCTCTAAATCATAATATACCACCATACTAACATAACTCAATTCTTGTAGAAATAATCAATATGGACCTTCTACCATCTCCTAGACATAAACACGAATACCTATACTACAGTTGTAAGGTAAATACCCATTTTGTAAAAAACTTGACCGAATTATTTTAGAAATATTTTAGCATTAGGATTTTCGATATATATATTATTAGATTTTTTAGCATTAATTTATGATATTAGAATCAATTTACGTGACCCTGTTCAAGGACCATTTTCGATCAGCTCGTGCAGAATTATTTGAGACTAATTGATCATAACCTGAGATAACCTAAAGGGCTTCAAATTCCTTTTTGCAGAATTGATTTTCGTCAATTATGCATAGAGAAATTCGTCTCCGAAAACTGACAAAAATAGTTTTTAAAAACAGTAAGAATTTTAGAAAACTTTTCGATACGACGTGCGCCCAAAAAACCAAGAAACGTGGTCATGCACTATACGCATCGAAAGACTCGTATGGATGTTGTCGACGTGTGAGAACTGACGAAACTCAATTTCATTGCGCGTGCGCGACAAAATTAGTGCGTATCCGTCAAGATAATCCCGTATCGACCTTTTGTAAACTTGGCCATAACTTCATGTACATTCATCGTATCAGGACGAAACTTGCGCCAATAAGACCGTATCAAAATTTTGGTCTGGTGTGCCATGTTTGGTCCGATTTTGAGAAGGTCGACCGGAACACCTATTTGGCGGGCCTGCGACCGGCTCCAAAAGGCAAAATTTTACACGGCCAGTCAGAATCCAACTTTGGACATATGGTTGGGTTTGCCTCCTCAAACTGGACCCGTAAACATATAGTTTGACGACTTTAGAGACCGTAGGTTCTGGCGCACATTTCGGTACAAAACGGGTCCAACGACTGATATTATTTTGACCTGAAATTACGATTGTCCCTGTTCCAGAATTTAACCTTTGGACAAGAATTTTCTGAATATATATTTTATTCCAAACACGTTCGTGGTGTTTATTTCAGCATCCGAGGACGTACGCGGGATTTGGCTTTCATCGCTTCACTATTCTGACGGTTCGAGCTATTGGATGTCGCCTTTACACACAACCTCAGGCAAGATACCTTGCCATATTTACTGCTTATATTTAGTCTATATTTTCTTTAGTTATTTGTATATCACTGTTTATTTATTTCCAGTTCTTCTAGTTGTACCATTATTACTGTTCCTGATTTCTTACCTGTCAAGTGATATTAGTTCTGCTTTATTAAATTCTCTTTTGATTGCATATGGACCTAGAGTTAAGAGACTACCACCTGTAGTGTATTACATAAACCTTAACACAGTTTTACCACGAGATATGTGTGAGATGAGTAGCATGTAGAGGTACTTGCGTGTTGGCTGATCACCCATGCGTATGCATTAGGTCTAACTGCTAATAGAGGCATGTTAGAAAACTTAACAGTTAGTAGAGGTACATGATCGTGGATGCAACTTAGATTGGTGCATCGGGTAGGGAGAACATTTTCTTGTCGTATGGGCTTCTATCGCACATTCTTTTGTAACCCGGAAGCTCCGTTGGAGATACGGGTATGATAACCCCCTCAGGTTAGCCATTGACATTTTTGAACGTTATGCACTTCGTCACTGGTGCCCAAGAGGGGACTATACAAGATCCTATTTACGGCTAGGGCTCATACGACTAATGGTTTGTTCTTAACTGCAAAAACACATTGTAATAGTTAGGTAAACCCTAGTCAATGTTATGTCACCCCCGTTCTATTAGTAGCTTAGGACAATATCGCATCGCGATATAGTGTGCTATCCCTTGTCCTTGTTTGGTTGTAAGGGTAGTCCACTGTTTCGATGATGACATATTGAACCTTGTTACAATTGGGACTATTTTACTTTACTTGTGGCTTATGACATATTATATATTCAGTTTATTATGGCATGTTCTTTATGTATCTTGTTACGTCCCTCTGAGGACCTAGTGATCTCTCCAGGTATGTGCTTCTATGATATTTACAGGTATTCTCGCCAAGGCCGTGATCTTCTCCATTCCTTCGCAGAGGATTGCCTTGGCTCGACTGGCTACCTTTCCTTCGTATTTTCTCCCGTGTATTTTCCTTCTCATTTAAATGGTTGGTAGTGGATTTGTCTCCGCCCAACTACATGTAAAGATGAAAAATTTTATAGTAATTTATACTATTATTCTTTTATTTGGTGGATGAGATTTAGTTGTCTTGGTTTACTGTATTTTACAGCTTATGTATGCATACTAGGTTTCCATATATTGGAGTATACTTCGTATGTATGCAGCTGGCATGTCCACGTACTTAGTCCCAAGTATTTTGGGACTAGAGGGTTACAGTAATGAAGTGTTGCATGCCGACCGGTGCTGCTAATAAGGCAGCGAGGCCGGCCAGAGCGTCGGCTTCTATGTTTTGTAGCCGAGGCACATATTCTATGAAGAATTCATCAAAGGTTGAGATGATGTCTAATGCTGCTTTTTGATAAGCGGTCAGGTCTTCATGTCGGACCTCGTATTATCCTCGAACTTGATTGACGACAAGCTTCGAGTCGTCGTAAGACTGGAGCTATTCTACCCCAACTGTTTTGCTAACTAGAGTCCTATGATGAGGGTATTGGACTCTACAATATTATTGGAGCACGGCTCTAAAAGGGAATAGAAACGCTGGATGACCAGCTTGTCATGGGAGATTAGGACTCCCCACTCCTGCGATGATCTGGCTATTGGGGCCTGTTCTTGAAGTACCGTCGAAGAACATCCGCCAAACGGGGTTCTCTTCAGTAATGTTTGATTCTCGTACTTCATCTGGAATGTCTTCATAGAGTGGATGACTCCGAAATTAGGTGCACGGCTAGGAAATCGGCCAGTATTTGACCTTTGACAGCCTTTTGCGGGATAAATACCATGTTGTATGGTGTCAATAGCATCGCCCAAGTAGCCAATCGGGAATTTATTGCTCCCAGCTTTGCCATAAAGACTCTGAGGGGATTGACTCGGGAGATGACATAAATTATTTGTCCCGAGACATAATGGCGAGCCTTCTGGATGGCGAACACTAGAGCTAGACATTCTTTTTTGATAGGGTTGTACTGGTGTTCGGCCCCGATCATTGTCCTGTTGAGGTAGTAGATGGCTTGTTCGTGGCCCACATCATTGTTCTGGGCCAACAAAGCGCCAAAGGAATGGTCTATTGCACGAACATAGAGTAGAAATGGTTTGCCTGCGACGGGTGCCACCAAGACTAGGGGGCTCGTCAGATAAGCTTTAATCTCGTCGAAGGCTTTCTACATTCTTCTGTCCAGACATAGGAGACTCCCTTCTTCATGAGCTTGGCGAAGGGTTGGCATTTCTCGGAAAGGTTCGCGATAATCCTTCGGATATATGCGAGACGTCCCTACAGGCCTCAAAGTTCTCTAAGGTTCTTCGGAGGGTCCATGTCAAGGATGGATTTTGTACTTCTCGGGGTTGATATGGATGCCTTTTGTAGTGATAATGAAGTCCAAGAAACAGGAAATCCCAAGGAAAGATTTGGCAGGGTTCATATTGAGCTGATGTGCCCGCATGAGATCGAAGACTGTCTTCAGATCTTGTAGGTGATTGCCTCGAAGATGGCTCTTGACGGCGATATCGTCAACATAACATTCAACTATTTTATGGAGGTGCTGGCGGAAGATGGTGCTCATAGCTCTTTGGTATGTGGCACCTACATTTTTTAGGCCAAAGGGCATTACTGTGTTGCAATACACCCACTTCGGAGTCCTGAACGACATGTGATTTTTATCATCTGGAAAGATCTTGATTTGGTTGTAACCCGGGTACCCGTCCATGAAGGACATGTGCTCGAAGTCACATGTATTATCGATCATCACGTCGATGATCGGGAGTGTAAACTCGTCCTTCGGGTAAGCCGAGTTGAGGTCCCGAAAGACAATGCATACCCGAATCTTTCTGTTTTTCTTGATGACGGGGACGACATTGGCTACCCACTCCGGATGTTGCTCTTCGCGAATAAAACTGCTGGCCAGGAATTTATCTACTTCTTTGTCAATAGCATCCATAATGTTGGGATGGAAGCGTCGCTGTTGCTTCTTAACGGGCTTAGTATCAGGTAAGATATTAAGCTTATGCATTGCTACTTGTGGGTTGAGCCCCGACATGTCTTCGTAACTCCAGGCGAAGACGTCGATGTATTCTTTGACAAGTTGGACCAAAGAATCTCGGTCCTTTTCTGCCAAGCTCTTGCTGATAAAAATAGGTTTAGATGATGATCCATCCCCGAGGTCGATCTGCTCGACTTCGTCTTCGGTAGGGGTTTTCGTAATTTAAAGCGAGATTCCTATTATGTGCCTATACGTTGTGCCCAGGGTTCTTCTTCGAAGAACTCTATTATTTGATTGTCATCTTTATCTTCTGAAGGATACACAGACATCATATTGCTGACAGCACCTTCCTGAAGATTGAGCCGACGCTGGTGTCGGAGTCCCAAGTTGAAGTCTTAAACGAGTGAGAGTGTGTGACGTCTTCTGCTTCTGAACTTTCTACAGTTGTTGGGGGCATGATGTGGCCCACTTCCCGTCGAGTACGGTGATAATAGTCTTGTAGCTTCCTTTTCAGAACAGGGAGTCATAAGGGAAGACGTTGGCCCTTGCCAAAGTTTAGACCCTGTCCACTTTTCAAGTTGTATCCCATCTTTTGGATGAGATACTTGGCTCGATCATTGAACCAAAAAATTTGTATCATATCGGTATCGGGTTCTTGCTCCGTCTGTGGAAGGTCTTGGTGACGCTCGACTTTACTGAAGATGATAGGTTTCTTATCCTGGTTCCAAGGTGGGACTATATAACAGACTCCTTGGTACAGAACGACTCGATTTACATGATTAACAGTCGTTATTTGTGTTTACAACGACTATAGAGCATTATCTAGAGAATACAGGGCATTCCAATGTGGAAGACTAGAATAATTGAATGATACCCTGTTATTAATAAAATACAGGATCTTGTCCCGAAGGATTACATCATCGAGGGACGGTGCGTCCACTTTGGCAGATATGTACTCTCCCAGTTCTTCGTCAATAAGTACTGGAGCAGCCTGAGGTGGTTCGGGAGAACCTGTTGGGAGCTTGGCCTTTGTCGGCTGTGGTGCCGATAGAGATACATGGGCCTTCTCTTGAAGCTTAAGAGGGGCTGAAGATGGAGGAGGTCTACCTTTAAGCCACACATTGAGAGGTGCCTCAGTTGGTGTTCCGACGACTGGTGCCTTCCCACGTAGTTTTGCCATGAGAGGAGCCAACACTTGGGGAGGCTTCCCCTTGAGTGGCATCTTCAAGGGGGCTTCAGTGGATGCTCCACTTAGAGAATTTGGTGTCCTCCCGTGAAATTTGACCACTATAGGAGACTGTGTTTGAGGCGGCTTTCCCTTGAGTCACACTTTCAGAGGAGCATCGATTGTCATCTCTACCTCCAAGTCAACTTCGGCTTCATCATCGGCATCGTTGGCTTCATCTTCGAGATGAATCGATTTATACAGATCAGAGTCGGTGAAGAAGTCCTCAATCCCTCTGAAAGGATCGACATCAGCGAATTCTGTTTGGACTATGCCGTTGGTGGATACGTACTTCATACATTGATGGAGAGTGGATGGTACCAACATGTATTCGTGTAGCCACGGCCGCCTTAACAAGATATTGTAGTTGACGTCTGCATCCACAACATAGCAGGTCACTTCGGTCTGGAGATCACCGATATGACACTTCAGCCGGATCTTCTCCAGCGGCTCACTCTTCCTGGCATTGAAGCTACTGATTTTAGTGTGGGATGCCGTCAGACGATGCATCGGGATCCCCAACGTATAGAGAAGAGTTCGGGGGATAATGCTGAGAGAAGACCCCGGGTCGATCTACATTTGGTCCGCCTTGATGGCACCAACGTACCCTGTGTAATACATTGGTCTGTTGTGCATGTTGTTCTTGAGTAGCATGTCTTGTTGAGTGATAGTGATGTTGGGAATGATCTCCCCCACACTATGACAGTATAGACATGATGTTGGATCGTCCTCAGGCTGCTTGGCCAAACTGATGAAAGACTTAGCATCCTTCAAGGCTTCGCAGAGAGCTTTTCGAGTATCTTTAGACAGGCGAAGGAGCTCGATTAAGGACAGCCGAGCTGGAGTACTGGCAAGTTGTGCCAGTATATCGAAGTTATGGGGTATGGTTAACCTCGAAGTGTTTTCTCTTTATAGAGTTCTGTTGAAGCGGGCCTCCTTATGCTTCTGTTTGCCATCTACTGGAAGTTGGGAAGGACCTTCACCTTGAGCAGCCGAGGTGGTGACGGGTGGTGCCACTTTGGCAGGGGATTCCTTAGGCTGAACGTTCTGCTGTGAACGCATTTGTACATAAAGTTCCTCCTTGGAGAGGAGGTCACGATTCGGCAAGACTTGGTCTTCTTGCCTTTAGCTTTGGAGGTAGAATGTGACCCCGGTTGAATGAGTCAGTTCCGGAACGAGATCTGGGTGAACCCATATGATCTTCCCCTGAGATATGGTGAGTGGAATAAATCCACTCCCGTTGTCACGAGTCGACGGAAGGTTGACCACCTCCAATGTCGCCTTCGGGATAGGGACAACACCATCTTGAGTTGTAGTTGGCAATAAGGTGCCGAACTGAAGCGACACCATGTTGGCCGAGACTGTCTTCTCCTAGTAATCGACTGGGATGACGTTTGCATTGATCATGCATTGTATGTAGTTCTTGAGGATGTAGCAGTCTTGAGTTGGATGTCCAACGAACCGATGGTAGTGACAGTACCTCGGGTCGCCCACTCTACCCACCTCGTCAGGACGCTTAGGATCAGGCAACTTGATCTTGTCACTCTGTTTCAACATCTCGAAGAGTTGTAAGGTGTCCTCGCCATTGAAGGAGTAGACCTTCTTCGGCCTCGGTGCTGGTGGATGCTTCTGAGCAGGCCCCTGCGTACTTTTCGAAGCTTTGTCAGTCAATGCCTGCTTCCCGTTCGTCTCACACCCACTATTGTTGGTAGCAATACGTTTCCCTTTTTCATCAAAGGAGGGGAAGTTAACCCTAGAAGGTGAGCATTACGTGCCTTCTCCTCAGCAGCTTCAGCCCCGATGATCAATGAATTCCAATTGGGAGACTGGAAATAGGTTAGGTATCGGCAAGAAGAATCCTTCCCATTGTATGGTGTCAGTGTTTGTGGATACCCATCCTCTGACATTCTTCCTGCTTGTTTCATGCTTCAAAGCGCTCACGTAGATCTCTGATCATGTCAACCAGCACTTTTGTAGAAGTGGGAGCCGGTGAGGGCGGTAAGGTATGAAGCTCGTCATTTGAAGGAGCTGACGTGTGAGGCACAGTGTGATGATCTGCACCCAGAAGATATCCGTTGAGGGGGTATACTTGATTCTCTATTGGTCCCTGGATCGGGACTGGTGAAGACAGGTGCCCTTGCTAATGGTTGAGATGCTAGAGTGGTTTGAATCTCAAATACCATTTGAGACGGATTGCATAGTGGTAGAGAGGGTTTTGAGCCTCCCTTCCAGGGTGTCCATACGCTGTACGATGTCCGGAGTTGGTGCATCTGACTCTCTTTCATTACCACCCCCAGCCATATAGACTGGCATAACATGGGTGAAAGTGGATGGATCAGTTGAGGCTTCGCTTTCGACCACACTTTCTTGCGGAAGGGCCTCCCCTTCTAAGGCCTCATACTGGCTATCCCCAGCTATTTCGAAGTCGGTTCCTTAGAGAACGTCCTCATCTTCAAGTGGAGGATTGTCATAGATAATAAGAGTTTGATCACTCCCAACTGATGCTTCTACTGGCACTTTCTTCCTTGACCGGGTGCTCTCAAACACCCCTGAGGACGGGACTATCGTTTTGCTTTTCCTCGGTTGACTCTTGGACGATGCTGCTGAGGTCGATGGATTGGTGTTTGTCTTTCACCCCGATGAATGGGAGTTGGAGACAACATGGCAAGAAGCGTCCTTGGGCTCCGAATTATCTTCAATTGGTACCTTCTTTTCGAGACGACATCGGATGGGTGCAACAGATTACAGTCGCTGGAACACAGACTGCCTGGATGATGGAGTCGTTGTTTTACAACATCAGCAGTTGATGGTGACCATGGAAAAAGTGTAACCCACGAGGGGTGCATCGTGCTTAATAGTCAGCTCTCCTGATATGCGTTTGTGAGTGATCACATTACGCAAATTATGAGGAAAGAGTTTCACTTTCACACCCCCTTCAGGCGCATGGCGAGGCCAAGTACCGGGGTGGTCATGTGAATGCTGCACCCCCTGATCCAGTTCCAGAGCAGGAGATACGCCAGATTATTGGCGGGGGAGCAACATGTATTGCGGCTTAAACCCACTTTATGCGTACAACCCACGTGGGCACATGGGTTCAAATTCACAAGTTTTGTCACGACCCGTTACCCAAATTGTTGGGCCGGGCCGAGCCATGTCCAGCCTACGCTTAAGATAAAGCGCAGTAAGCTGTTCTAGAAACAACATGATAAGATTAAAATGTGCTAACAGTTCTATAAGTGAAGAAGAATTATAAATGCTCCAAACACAAAAGTCGTCGTATATAGTAAAATGTCCAAGTACAAGTGAACTGAAATGTAAAACTGGATACATGTCCAGTTACAAAATGATATAGTCTAATACATGACTACACTAAGTATCCCAAGCAGCTAAGCAAACTAGACGAGTCTCCCCGCAGGAACATCCTCGTATGGCAAAACCGGGTCCTCGGTAGTGACTCCATAAAACGAATCACAGAGCAACTCCTCCTCAGTAAGTATACCTACAACGTTATCCTGTCAGGACGGGAGCAAGTACTAAATCTAGCAAACTAGCATATGAAACATGGAAATGAACATGAGAGGAATAACTGTAAAGCATGGCATCACACAGTCTATCATGGCAAGGACACATATGTCATAAAGACAGATGTATATGTAATGTTTAAAACTGTAGCAGGTACGTGATCGGTCAATAGGTGTACAATGTACTGAGGCACAATGTAAATATAATGTACATACGTACAAGTGTAAAGGCGATATATGTACACACGTACAAATACAGCTTGGAGAGTAAGGCCTACGGCGCAGTATCATATAAAATGTAACTTTGCTCGGTACTGAAGAGGGGGTATGATCACGTACTCTACTATCAGTTTTCCCATAACCCATATTCTAATCATGTAAGAGATACATCAAGACTGTTCTAAGCATGGTAGTAACTGAAAGTACAACATGTAGAGATCTAACTTGCTACCCCAAGGATCAGCATGTAACATGGTGGGGTTTGCAGTTCATTCATGTGACAATATGTAAAGTTCGTAGAAAGTACTTGTCTCTAGCAAAGTAAAACAAGTTGCGATAAATGTGCTATGGATGCCTGGTAACTCGCCACTGTAGAAATAAATGCATAAACTTAGCTTTACACTAAGCTAAAACACTAGGACACTAATTTGTGAAATACGACTTGTGACTGGGCACCTAGCCAAAATAATGACTTGGCATAGGAGACCAATGTGGGGCGACACACTATGTTAACTAACTTTCTAGGGTCTTTACACTAGTGAGGGATGGGATTCAACATGACTAAAACTCCAAATAACACAAAAAGCTACAAGTCGTAATTAATCAATAAATAAATCAAAAGATCATTGTGTTCTAACAATTTTTGAAGAGACAAAAAGCCTAGTTTTTCTTAAAGTAAAGCACCAAGGTGATCCTTGTTAATCATAGAAATTTATTATAATTTTTCTGGAATTTATTAACCAGTACAAATATTTTATAAAAATCAGTTTTCCTAAGTATACAGAAAATGAGTTTTGGTTTCATATGCCAACCTAGTGGCAAAACAGTAAATTAAATACTACAAAAATTATACTAAATTAGCTAACTTAACAAAGTATCAAAAAACTATTTTTCCATAATTTTAGCAATACTTTAAGTATTTTTAGAAAATCAAAAACAGCATTGCACACAATAATTAATTATCTGCGTATTTTGTCCATGTATATAATTTGAACCAAAGTTCAAATACAGGACCCAAGGCCATGAATCAAGTCCAATATGACTTGTACAGGTCTTGAATGTGTGAAAACACATTTGAGCCCAAATACCCATGCTAGGCTTGGACACCAAATGGTTGCAGTAATTTAAATACAATAAAAATACAGTTTGGTAATAGTCAAAATAAATATTATTATTTTAATAAGGTAAAGTTTTACATAGTAACTATAAAAGTATGAACATAATTTTAGATAAATAATTTACACTAAGCTAAGTAAAATACATATAGAAAATAATATATATATATATATATAAATATAGGGATATTTATATATATAGGAAAATGCTCAACTATATATTATATATATATATACAAATATATGTATATATACATATAAGAAAATACTTATCTATATAACATATATATATATATACAAAATTAATGTATACATATATATATATATATAATAGTATATATATAATAATATATATACATAAGGAAATATATATACATAAATATATGTGTATACATAATACACATATATATATATATACATACATAAAATAATGAAGTATGTTCATATATATATATATATAAAAACAGCAACTATATATACCTAAATATAGTATGTATAATAATACATATATACATATATACAAATATATGTATAAATATATATATTTATATAAAAACAAAAAGAAAAAGAAAAAAGAAAAGGAAAAGAAAAAGAAAAAGAAAAGAAACAGCAGCAGGGGGGGCTCGAACCCTGTCCTTAGGAAGGGGGGGTTTTAAGTACTGCGCGCTGGCCAGTGGGCCAGTTGGCCCGCTGTGTTAGGAATAGGGTTTTAATACATTTATTTAGGTTAGAATTAATTAAACATAATAAAAAAAAATATAAACCATCCTGTGTCCTGACAGTTAAGGACACAGGGTTTTCTCGTGTCCGTGCTTCGCACGACACGTACGAACCCTAGTTCTCGTGTCCAGCTACTGGACGAACATCCCCGTGTCCTGGCGAGTCTCTCACGTGAAATCGAGACACAGCTGACACGAAATGAAGCTGACACTTACGTGTCCGGCCGTCGAAGTAGGTTTCGGGGGTGCTGACGGGCGGAGGAGACGTCGTGGCGGTGGCGGAGTGGTGGAGCTGGGGTCGGCTCGTCGAGACGAGTCGAACGGTGGTGGTGGCGACTGGCGACGATGGACGGTGGGGCGGCGCTAGGGTACGCCGGAGTTAGGGTTTAGAACCTAGGGTTTTCGCCGGAGATGAAGGGCTACGGTGGTCGTGGTGGTGAGTAGAGCTAGGGTTTTGACTGGAGGGTCGAAGGGGGGTTTTAAATAATGGCTTAGGTCGGTGGATTGGCCGGAGAAGGTGGGGAAAGGTAGGTCGGTCGGTCGCCGGCGACGTGGCTGGTCGTCGGGGGCAGTTAGGGTTAGGAATTTCGTTTAGGTCCCTGTAGTTTAGGAATTTATGAATAGGTCCCTAAGTCCCCAATATGTAAATAGAAATTGCATTCCATAATTAAAAACAATTCATTAATTACAAAATACTATCACAACAATTAAATAAATTGCATACTGACATAAAAACAATTCTAAAAATTATAGAATGATATTAAAACAATCTAATTAATTGCAAAAGTTAATTAAAATATTTTAGAAAATTGCAAATTGATATTTTAACATTTAAAACTCATTGAAAATTCATTTAAAAATTCTAGAAAATTCCTAAAATCATATTAAATTATTTTAAAACCAATAATGACATTTAAAAATTAATTAACACTAGTTTAAAAAAAATTTGAAAATCAGGGGCTTACAAGTCTTCCCTCCTTGAAAAATTTCGTCCTCGAAATTCACAAGGATTGAAGACCCTACAATATTCTAGCATAGCAAGCAACACAGCAAAATGACTAAGGCTACGATCAAAACTAACCTCCCGAAACCTGTTCCGGCTCCGGCTCAAGGACTAGGCTATAAGTCTTTCCCTGGGGTCCCTTGGCTACTGGGCAGTCCCGAATCTGATGGATGGCAGACCCACAAGCTAAACACTGCCCTAACCTCTTCCTGCAGACGACGAATTCATGCCCTAGTCTTCCGCAGAAAGAACATATAGCTCCCTTCTGCTGCTGCTGCTGATATCGGGGTCCCGGGGCTCTAACTGGCGGGGTCTGACGATGCGGTGTAGGGGGATGGTAGGTCTGCGGGGGTGGCGTCGGTGCTTTATGCTGGAAAGCCTGACGCTTGGACGGTCCCTCATGGTGTACAGAAGCCGGCCTCTTGCTAGACAGAAGACGTTCCTCAATGCTCCGGGCTAACTCTAGGCTCTGGTAATAGTCAGTCGTACCGTTCGCCGCTATAAGGATGCCAATGTCTGGAACTAGACCATGGTAAAACCTACGGGTCATCTCCTCTGGATCAGCAACCAGACTAGGAGCAAAATGGCTCAAGCGACTAAACTCTCCCGCATAGTCATCAACAGAACGGTTCCCCTGCTGGATGTTCTGGAATCGTAGCCCCATGGCTACTCTAGCAGTGGTCGAGAAGAATTTCTTCTTGAACTAGGTCTTGAACTGGTCCCAGGTGGCTCTACCTCTCGCGAACAACGGCTCATTCCTGAACCAGACTCCGGCTAAGTCTATCAGCAGAAATCCTGCTGCCTCGACCTGAAGGTCATCCGGCATCCTAACTCCCAGAAGCTTCCTCTCTACAGAATCTAGCCAGTCATCAGCTACTACTATGCCCTCAGTCCCTGAGAACTCCTTGGGATTCAGACCCATGAAGTCCTTGATCGTCCCCGCTCTCTGTCGTGGCTCTACAGGTGGTGGGTCCACGGGACGTCCCTCAGAACGCTCCATGCTCTGGCGGAGTAAGGTAGTCTGCTCCTGATGGGTTGTTAGGAACCCCTGGATCAGTGTGAGCAGCTGGGTCCCGTCGAGTGTGACGGAAGCCTGGGTTGGTATAGTGACAGGGGGTGGTGGAAGTATCGGGGCCTGCTGGGACTGGGATGTGGAAGGTGGTATCTGGGTCTGTGGATCTATGGAGTGGGGGAAAGTAGTAGGTGGAGGTGTATCAGTCGACTGGTCAGCTGACTGGATATGGAGGGCCCCATTTTCGGGGGTAACATACTGGGACGAACGAGTAAGCACCATCTAAATTACACATAAAAAGACTTATAAGGACTTATTTAAAGCAAGCAATCATATGCAAGAAAATCTAATTTATAATAGCAAACATGTGACATATTTTCTATGTTGCAATCCTAGTATTCCTCTAAGTGTTCTAAGCGTCTTTCCTAATGTTGTCTAATTACCTTAAGTTTCTAATTGCAGGCATGCTTGGTACAATAATGTAACCAAACAGTTTAGTCAGGACCTTGCATGGGCCGCCAAAAAAACATGTCACGACCCGTTACCCAAATTGTTGGGCCGGGCCGAGCCATGTCCAGCCTACGCTTAAGATAAAGCGCAGTAAGCTGTTCTAGAAACAACAGGATAAGATTAAAATGTGCTAACAGTTCTATAAGTGAAGAAGAATTATAAATGCTCCAAACACAAAAGTCGTCGTATATAGTAAAATGTCCAAGTACAAGTGAACTGAAATGTAAAACTGGATACATGTCCAGTTACAAAATGATATAGTCTAATATATGACTACACTAAGTATCCCAAGCAGCTAAGCAAACTAGACGAGTCTCCCCGCAGGAACATCCTCGTATGGCAAAATCGGGTCCTCGGCAGTGACTCCATAATACGAATCATAGAGCAACTCCTCCTCAGTAAGTATACCTACAACGTTATCTTGTCAGGACGGGAGCAAGTACTAAATCTAGCAAACTAGCATATGAAACATGGAAATGAACATGAGAGGAATAACTGTAAAGCATGGCATCACACAGTCTATCATGGCAAGGACACATATGTCATAAAGACAGATGTATATGTAATATTTAAAACTGTAGCAGGTACGTGATCGGTCAATAGGTGTACAATGTACTGAGGCACAATGTAAATAAAATGTACATACGTACAAGTGTAAAGGCAATATATGTACACACGTACAAATACAGCTTGGAGAGTAAGGCCTACGGTGCAGTATCATATAAAATATAACTTTGCTCGGTACTGAAGAGGGGGTATGATCACGTACTCTACTATCAGTTTCCCCATAACCCATATTCTAATCATGTGAGAGATATATCAAGACTGTTCTAAGCATGGTAGTAACTGAAAGTACAACATGTAGAGATCTAACTTGCTACCCCAAGGATCAACATGTAACATGGTGGGGTTTGCAGTTCATTCATGTGACAATATGTAAAGTTCGTAGAAAGTACTTGCCTCTAGCAAAGTAAAACAAGCTGCGATAAATGTGCTATGGATGCCTGGTAACTCGCTACTGTAGAAATAAATGCATAAACTTAGATTTATACTAAGCTAAAACACTAGGACACTAATTTGTGAAACACGACTTGTGACTGGGCACCTAGCCAAAATGATGACTTAGCATATGAGACCAATGTGGGGCGACACACTATGTTAACTAACTTTCTAGGGTCTTTACACTAGTGAGGGATGGGATTCAACATGACTAAAACTCCAAATAACACAAAAAGCTACAAGTCGTAATTAATCAATAAATAAATCAAAAGATCATTGTGTTCTAACAATTTTTGAAGTAGACAAAAAGCCTACTTTTTCTTAAAGTAAAGCAACAAGGTGATCCTTGTTAATCATAGAAATTTATTATAATTTTTCTGGAATTTATTAACCAGTACAAATATTTTATAAAAATCAGTTTTCCTAAGTATACAGAAAATGAGTTTTGGTTTCATACGCCAACCTAGTGGCAAAACAGTAAATTAAATACTACAAAAATTATAATAAATTAGCTAACTTAACAAAGTATCTAAAAACTATTTTTCCATAATTTTAGCAATACTTTAAGTATTTTTAGAAAATCAAAAACAGCATTGCACACAATAATTAATTATCTGCGTATTTTGTCCATGTATATAATTTGAACCAAAGTTCAAATACAGGACCCAAGGCCATGAATCAAGTCTAATATGACTTGTACAGGTCTTGAATATGTGAAAACACATTTGAGCCCAAATACCCATGCTAGGCTTGGACACCAAATGGTTGCAGTAATTTAAATACAATAAAAATACAGTTTGGTAATAGTCAAAATAAATATTATTATTTTAATAAGGTAAAGTTTTACATAGTAACTATAAAAGTATGAACATAATTTTAGATAAATAATTTACACTAAGCTAAGTAAAATACATATAGGAAATAATATATATATATATATATAAATATAGGGATATTTATATATATAGGAAAATGCTCAACTATATATTATATATATATATATACAAATATATGTATATATACATATAAGAAAATACTTATCTATATAACATATATATATATATACAAAATTAATGTATACATATATATATATATAATAGTATATATATAATAATATATATACATAAGGAAATATATATACATAAATATATGTGTATACATAATACACATATATATATATATATACATACATAAAATAATGAAGTATGTTCATATATATATATATAAAAACAGCAACTATATACCTAAATATAGTATGTATAATAATACATATATACATATATACAAATATATGTATACATATATATATTTATATAAAAACAAAAAGAAAAAGAAAAAAGAAAAGAAAAAGAAAAAGAAAAGAAACAGCAGCAGGGGGGGGCTCTAACCCTGTCCTTAGGAAGGGGGGTTTTTAAGTACTGCGCGCTGGCCAGTGGGCCAGTTGGCCCGCTGTGTTAGGAATAGGGTTTTAATACATTTATTTAGGTTAGAATTAATTAAACATAATAAAAAAAATATAAACCATCCTGTGTCCTGACAGTTAAGGACACAGGGTTTTCTCGTGTCAGTGCTTCGCACGACACGCACGAACCCTAGTTCTCGTGTCCAGCTACTGGACGAACATCCCCGTGTCTTGGCGAGTCTCTCACGTAAAATCGAGACACAGCTGACACGAAATGAAGCTGACACTTACGTGTCCGGCCGTCGAAGTAGGTTTCGGGGGTGCTGACGGGCGGAGGAGACGTCGTGGCGGTGGCGGAGTGGTGGCGCTGGGGTCGGCTCGTCGAGGCGAGTCGAACGGTGGTGGTGGCGACTGGCGACGATGGACGGTGGGGCGGCGCTAGGGTACGTCGGAGTTAGGGTTTAGAACCTAGGGTTTTCGCCGGAGATGAAGGGCTACGGTGGTCGTGGTGGTGGGTAGAGCTAGGGTTTTGACTGGAGGGTCGAAGGGGGGTTTTAAATAGGGGCTTAGGTCGGTGGATTGGCCGGAGAAGGTGGAGAAAAGTAGGTCGGTCGGTCGCCGGCGACGTGGCTGGTCGTCGGGGGCAGTTAGGGTTAGGAATTTCGTTTAGGTCCCTGTAGTTTAGGAATTTACGAATAGGTCCCTAAGTCCCCAATATGTAAATAGAAATTGCATTCCATAATTAAAAACAATTCATTAATTACAAAATACTATCACAACAATTAAATAAATTGCATACTGACATAAAAATAATTCTAAAAATTACAGAATGATATTAAAACAATCTAATTAATTGCAAAAGTTAATTAAAATATTTTAGAAAATTACAAATTGATATTTTAACATTTAAAACTCATTTAAAATTTATTTAAAAATTCTAGAAAATTCCTAAAATCATATTAAATTATTTTAAAACCAATAATGACATTTAAAAATTAATTAACACTAGTTTAAAAAAATTTTGAAAATCAGGGGCTTACAAGTTTTGCCTCGCAGGACTTGGTTCCAAGCATAGAAGATATGTCCAAGTGAAACGGAGACTTTGAGAATCGGCCCGTATCTGGTGCAAACACACCCGAGTCGACTCTATACAGCTTACCAGCGGCAGCGCACATGATTTTGAGCACACATCTCCAGTTTACCGTGTGCATAGCACATTTAGGGCGCATGGCCAGTGTTGCCTTAGATTTCTTCGTACCAGCCCGCGAAGGCGCATAGTACTCAGAATCCAACTCATCCTCTCCACTACAGCGAGTAATTCTGTCAAAGACAGAGGCCCTCTTCAGCACGCCAGAGTTCATGCACGGGAAGTTGGATGCGCCTTTGTTTCATTGGCGCATCTTCTTCGACTGGAAAGAGAACAATTGAGGAATACAGTCAATACTGTGTTTTCCTGGCAAATGCGCAGCACTGGCGGGCGCATCTTCGCCAATTTTATGTCAAAATGACCAAAAGAGCAGCAATGCTCTAAATTCCAATTTTAACCATTATTTTAGTAGTGTTTTGGTATATATTAAACATCGGCATGATTATCTAACCTTTAGAAATATATTGGTGTGTTTAAATCGGTTTTGGGTTTGGGAATGTACTGTATGGATTGATTATCGGACTGCTTGCATACATTGGGGCTGATGGCATTTATATTATATCAGACCCTTCTTCATGATTAGTCTACATTACATGATGTTTAGTCCATGCTATACTATATTTAGTCCTTAATTTCCTTTTTACTGTTTTGACTCATCTTGTATCAATTCATATAGTATTGTTCACATCTCATTATTTGTTATGTCCCAATAATTATTTGGTTCAGTTACTGCATTGGTTCCGTCCACTGTATAACTTTTGTTTCAGTCCATACTTCAGTTAATGATCAGTCCTTATTTAAAGGCTCGGCTCTTGATTCACCACTGTTCAGTCTTCATAGGAGTAAACACTTGTGTAGCTTCCTTGTAGGATACTCTTTGAGTTCAGTTCCCTATCCTGTAGGATGTTCAGTCCTAGTGTAATGATCAGGTATTGCTTTATGTTGAGGTCTCCCTCATTCTAATATATCAGTCAAATGATACTCATTGAGTATCAGTCCATATCTTATCATATGTTCAGTTCCTTGATATTAAGGAAACCTTCATGTATTCCTTTATGTTCATCATTGAACATGTGTTCAGTCATTCCAAATATCCAATATCTTTATTGTTCAGTCTTAAAGAGCAACTCAATAATGACATTGGATAGTATCAGTCCCCATCATCTAATATTTTAGTCCATTTGGTTGAGAAGGGCTCGGGTAGTCTAGTCATTCGTTATCTCTATTATTGTTCAGTTGTTTAGTCATTTGGTGTTGTTTGCCATCAAAAATGCGATAAGGTTTTATTGATTAAAACTTAGGTATTTTATTTACAAACAGAACAATATACAATGTAGGACTTAGACAAATTCTTAGAAGTATACTTTTGTTTTTATCTGGGAACTGTATTGAAGGAGCGAGTAGTAATGCGTTGACTCTGTTGACGATCTGACATCGATCTTGGATTCTCTGAAAGTCTGGGATGTTGGCCCATTGGTCATATGGTCAAACTGATTTTAATAATTGATCAAACTCTGTCTCGATATATGAAGCTAGTCAAGATATCTCGGACTCTTGGACATGATCAAGAACAACTACCTACTCAGTTCAAGACCGAAGCAATGTTTGTCTGTTCGAGTCTGTATTTTTTTGAGCAATGTATTTTTCATTTTATTGAGTCTAGGAATACGTTGTACACCGAGTTGTACTGGCAAATAGGCTATTCCAAAATGAATTCAAAATATTTTTAAAATATCCTTAGTTTTGAAAAACATTCATATTAACAAAAGCTTCAAAAAGGTTTTCAAAAAGGTTTTCAGAAATCCCTAAACTATTTTTAAAAACCTAACTTAACCCTGACAGAACTCGGCCAGAGTTCGGTTAGTGGCCGTTTTGATTTTTGAATTCTTTGGAACTTGGTCCTCCTGCAGTTGCGAATTTGACCGAGATTTCCTCATCGAGTTCTGCCCGAATTCTGCCCGACTTCTGCCAGAATTCTGTCTTTGGAATTCCTATAAATAGAGAAGGATTTCGATCATTTCAACTCACTCATTAACTTTCAATCTTCTCTCTTCTAAAAAAAGCTTTCAGTCTTCCAAAGAGTTTTTTCGAGCTTCAAATTTCAAATCCCAAGCCAGTTAAAATCCTCTAGTCGTTTTGCCAGTACGGTGCGGTCTAGAAGTTTCAGAGTGATTGTAATCAGAGGCTTGATAGAAGATTCAACTCTTTAAAATTGAAGTTGGACGAGTTCTTCGTATCAAAGCTCGCGTTGTAGAAGTTGCAAGGACTTCGTAAGAAAACTTACGGTTTTGCCAATAGTGGATTCAACTGGTAGCAAGAGTTCTACCGACTGGAGTAGTCCTCAACACAGGAAAACTAGTATACATCGCTGTCTTTGTATTTGCTTTCTTATCTCTGCCTTTACATTATTTAGTTGTGATTATTATTCTGTGATCTTGCTGCTAACTTTTTTAAATTAGCATTATTCCGCTGCCAACTCTATTTACCCCCCCCTCTAGAGTATTCTGCTTTACGATTTCGTTCCTACAATTGGTATCAGAGCGGATGTTACAGGTAAAGCAAGGTAACATTGTAATTATTTATTCATTTAACTAATTGTTATATAGATCACAGCACAACACATGGCAACTGTAAAATTTACTAGTGAAGGCCAGGCCACAAACAGACCTCCACTATTTGATGGTACGAATTATACCTATTGGAAAACACGGATGAGTTTCTTCTTGAAATCACTTGACTTTGATTTATGGTCTATTGTTATTGATGGCTATCAAAAGCCACCTCGTATAAATGTTGATGGAGTTTTAGTTGAAAAACCCCATAACAGATATACAGAGGAAGAAAAGAAAAAGGCCAGTCTTGACGCACGTGCTATTAACGCTTTCTTTTGTGCTTTAGACAGAACTGAATTTAACAGGGTGTCTATCTGTACAACTGCTAATGAAGTGTGGAAGTTTCTTGAAGTCACACATGAAGGCACGACTCAAGTCAAAGAATCAAAAGTCAGCAGACTTACTCAAGAGTATGAGGTGTTCAAGATGAAGCCCAACGAAACAGTTACTCAGATGTTCGAAAGATTCTTGGATATTGTAAATCCTTTGTCCTCTCTAGGCAAAGATTACAGTAACTATGAAAAGATTCGCAAACTCCTGCGAGCACTTACCAAGAACTGGATTCCAAAGGCTACTACAATCATTGAAGGGAACGGCCTCACAACTATGTCCCTCGAAGTACTCATGGATAAGCTACTCACTCATGAACTGGAGCTACAAGATTTTGAAGAGCCTGCACCAAAGGAGAAGACAATCGCTTTCAAGGCTCAGCACAGAAAAGCTGCTGAAGGTGATTCAGACGGCAGTGAATCTGATGCTGAAGATCAAGCACTCCTTGCAAGGAAATTCAAAAGATTCATGAGATATGAGAAGAAAGCCAAAGAAAACAATAGCAGCAACAACTGGTATCAAGATGATGCTGTCTGCTACGGCTGCAAGAAGAAGGGACACATGAAGAAGGATTGTCCTACAAACTTATCATCAAGCAAGAAGAACAACAGTTATGAGAAAGGGAACCTGAAGAGATCAACATCTCAGAGATATGCCAACACCAGCATATGGCATGAAAGTGAAGCCAGCGACTCAGAAGATGAAAAATCAGAAGATACTTCAAATGTATGCTTTATGGCATCCGATCAGGTACTCTCTGAACCTGTAGTTGATACATATGATGACTTTACCTTTGAGCAATTAGGAGATGCCTTCAGTGAACTGATAAGTGATTACAGGAAACTGCGTAGCAATTAGCAGACCTCTAAGAAGGTACTCAAAGAGTACAAAGGTAAAATAGGAAGACTTACCGACCTACTAGCTGAGGTTAGAAATAATGTTAGTGAGTCTGGTGAGCTTTCCTCTATTAAGCTCTTATTACACGAGACTACCAAGTCATCTGAAGAGAAAGACAAGGTTATTGACCAACTGAAAGAAGAACTTTCTAAAGAGAAGAAAAGTCTTCAAAGTGCACAAATCAGAATGGAA
Source organism: Iris pallida (assembly GCA_029216955.1). Taxonomy (NCBI): domain Eukaryota; kingdom Viridiplantae; phylum Streptophyta; class Magnoliopsida; order Asparagales; family Iridaceae; genus Iris; species Iris pallida. Next base: position 4,600,625 of record JANAVB010023996.1, on the reverse strand, counting down.
ACACTCACTTCTGATTATACTAAGTTGTACGACACTTCCAAAAGATTGGAAATTAGGTTAGAAAAACAGCCTGAGACTACTGCTTCCTACCCTAACATGTGTCACTTACCGAATAATCGAAACATTCCCAAACCAAACACTGTCAGACCTAACCCTATCAAACCTTTACCCCAAAAGGTTAAGCCCAAAAAGGATTATAGGTATGCTTTCTTCTATACTAGAAAACCTTAACCTACCAACCGTGCACATCACTCAACTTTTAACACTAAACATGCACAATGTCATTATTGTGGCCATATTGGTCATATTTTTTTTGTATGTAGAATCAGAAAGCTTGTTGATTTAAATATTTATGCATGGATACCAAAATCTAACATTTCAGGACCTTACAAGAAATGGGTACCAAAAGTTTTATCTGCATACTGTTTTGTAGGTAGAACACCTTTTACATGCTAAAAGCAAATAGATCCTCGACAGCGGTTGTTCACGGCATATGACCGATGATGCTACATTATTTGCAACACTGTCGAAGAAGAAGAAGGAAGGCTATGTCTCCTTCGGTAATAACTTGAAAGGGTATACCATTGGTATTGGTGTTGTTGGTTTGTCTCCCTATCCTGTGATTAAGGATGTCTGTCTGGTTACTGAGTTTAAACATAATCTACTCAGCGTAAGTCATCTAGCTGATCATAGTTATGGCATCAACTTTGGCAAAGATAAATGTACTATAGTTGATAGCTCAACTGGTAGTACTATCTTTGAAGGTATCAGAGAAGACAACATATATGTTTTCTATTTGTTGGAAGAAACTAATATTTCAGGTAGATGTTTAATGGCTAAAAGTGATGAGAGTCATCTGTGGCATATGAGACTCAGTCACGGAAATATGGACACAATCTCAAGATTGTCCACGAAGAAGCTAGTATACGGTTTACCGGACATAACATTCAAGAAGGATTCGGTATGCAGCCAATGTGAAAAGAACAAAGCTACCAGATCCATATTCAAGTCAGTAAACGCAGTATGTACTACTAGACCTCTACAATTGCTACATATGGACTTATTTGGTCCTAGCAGAGTTGCTAGCCTCGGAGGTAAGATTTATGCTTTTGTAATTGTAGATGATTACTCTAGATACACGTGGGTATACTTCTTGACATGCAAGAAGGATACATTATCCGAATTTGTCGCCTTTTGCAAGAAAGTATAGAATGAAAAGGTTACATGATCAATCGTATTAGAAGCGATCATGGTGGCGAATTCGAGAATGCAGAGTTTGAGCAATTTTGTGACACACACGATTTTGTACACGAGTTCTTCTGCCCTAGGACTCCATAACAAAATGGAGTTCTGGAACGTAAGAACAGAACTCTATCCGAAATGGCCAGAGTAATGTTAAACCAGTTTAGTCTACCCAAATATTTCTGGGCTGAAGCTGTCAATACAGCTTGTTTTGTTCTCAATAGAGTTATAATTCAACCCAAATTGAAGAAGACTCCATTTGAGTTATGGTTTGATAGAATTCTATCAGTTTCATATTTTAGAATATTTGGTTGTAAATGCTTTATTCTTAATACAAAAGACAACTTGGAAAAGTTTGACAAAAATGCTGATAAAGGTGTATTTTTAAGTTATGCGGCCAAGAGCAAAGGATACAGAGTCTTCAACAAACGAACCATGATCATCGAAGAGTCAATCAACGTCACTTTTGATGAACTGAATGAAATAACTATCGATGACAATGACGAAGATCTAACTGTACCAAACTCAACAACAGCTGATTCTCAACCAAGCTCGGCACTAGCTGATCCTCCTAGAGAAGATCCAGGAACTAGCTACCTTCAGTGTCTGCCGAAAAGATTAAAATTTATGGCTGATCATCCAAAAGATTTGGTAATTGGTGATATTACCAAAGGTGTAAGTACTCGTACATCCAGTAGAGATATTGTTTCTAGTATTGCATTCATTTCACAGCTAGAACTCAAAACTATTGATGAAGCATGTAGTGATAGTTTTTGGATAGATGCTATGCAAGAGGAATTAAACCAAATTAAACGGAATCAAGTTTGGGAACTTGTTCCCAAGCCTATTGATCATCAGGTCATTGGCACCCGTTGGGTATTCCGAAATAAACTGAACGAGAATGGTTTAGTGACTCGTAATAAGGCTCGACTCGTAGCTCAAGGATACAATCAGGAAGAAGGTATCGACTATGATAAGACTTATGCCCCAGTTACGAGATTAGAATCCATTCGCATGTTATGTGCATTTGCATGTTTTTATAATTTTAAGTTATTTCAAATGGATGTCAAGAGTGCATTTTTAAATAGTTTTGTAAAAGAAAAAGTTTTTGTAGCACAACCTCCAGGTTTCACAGATTTTAAAAACCTTGATCATGTTTTCAAGTTGAAGAAAGCTTTATACGGTTTAAAACAAGCCCCTCGTGCTTGGTATGATCATCTAAGCTCCTTCCTACTTGAGAACGGTTTTTCGAAAGGCAAGGTTGACACTACACTTTTTATTAAGTCTTTTAATGGCAAGCTTCTCTTAATACAAGTCTATGTTGATGATATTATATTTGGATCTACTGATGAATCTTTGTGTCAAGAATTCTCTAAGTGTATGCAGAATGAGTTTGAGATGAGCATGATGGGAGAGCTGAAATTCTTTCTCGTACTGCAAATCAAACAAACTGACAATGGGACATTCATAAATCAAGCCAAGTACACAAAAGATTTGCTAAAAAAGTTTGATCTGGATAATGTCAAACCTATTAGCACTCTGATGGCAACTTCAACAAAGCTTGATATTGATGAACAAGGCATGCCAGTCGACACACGTAAGTATCGAGGTATGATCGGTAGTTTACTTTATTTAACTGCTAGTCGTCCAGATATTATGTTTAGTGTTTGCCTGTGTGCACGTTTTCAAGCTAATCCAAAGGAATCACATCTATGCGCAGTTAAGCATATCTTTCGATACCTTAAGGGCACTTCTTCTGTTGGCTTATGGTATCCAAAAACTAAGTCCTTTGACCTTATTGGTTATTCGGATGCAGATTTTGTTGAATGCAAAGTTGATAGAAAAAGTACCAGTGGCACATGTCATTTCTTAGGCAAGGCTTTAGTCTCATGGTTTAGTAAAAAGCAAAATTCTGTAGCCCTATCAACAATAGAGGCTGAGTACATCGCCGCAGGACGTTGTTGTGCTCAGATTTTATGGATAAAACAAACCTTAGAAGACTATGATTTATTTTACACACACATTCCCATTTTCTGTGATAATACGAGCACAATTAATTTGACTAAGAATCCAGTATGTCATTCTCGTACTTAGCATGTCGAGATTTGACATCATTTTCTTAGAGATCATCATCAAAATGGAGATATTGACCTTGTGTACATAGATACTGAGAATCAATTAGCTGATATCTTCACAAAACCTCTAGCAGAAGATCGTTTCAATTATTTACGTCGAGAATTAGGAATTTTGGACGTCAATAATGTTAATTAATTTTATTTTATGATTTTATTTCAATATACAAAAACTGTGTTAGAGACAAGCCAATAAAGAGTTTATCTGTCACCACAACTACGGTTGAAGCGAAGCGGTATTTAAGAGTTCCCCGGTGAAACTCCACCAGCTGGGACAGTACTCCTACAGCTAATCTGAGACAGTCGTTGTGTATCGATATTTAATCTATAAAATAATATTAATTATGTTAATTGAAGGTTGAAATTACTAATCTTTGAATTAAATAATTGAAATGAGCCAATGAAAAAGAAAGTAGTCCAAACCAACCCCAGGCGAATTCGGCCAAACTTCGGACCGAATTTGGCCCAAGTTCGGTTAGGGTATCAGGTTATATAACCAGAACCCGAGAGCCTTTCTTCTTTATTGCTTCTAAAAACCACCATCACAGCACAGCAGCCACGCGATATGCTCTAAAACCCTAGTTCTTCACCACTCCTTCTCTCCCAATCTACGTGGTGAAATCTATCCAAATCTTGGATTCGTGCGGAGATCGTTGTCCTCTTCAACATACTCGAATCTCGGGAGGTATAACTTCATATTTATCCTTCTTTCAATTTCGTGCATTTTACTTTATTGCACAATGGCACCTAAGGGATTTAACCCCTTCAAGAGGAAGAAGACGACCAATCCTAGTGAGGAAGGTTCATCTTCGAATCCACCCACAGATTTCCTTTTTTCGATAGTCCAATCTAGCGATGGCGCGTTCGATGGGTTTTACTTTCAAACCTTAGATCAAGCTCTTCTGTGGTATGGAGACTTTTTCATGCGATCCATATGCACAGGCGCTCCCATCAAGTGGACTGTGTTTCCAGAACACCGCCCTTATTTTGAGCCATTAGGGTTACAACACGTTGTGAAACTTTGTTTTCAGTAGCAACTAATGCCATTAGACTTTTCTACTGCAATATCATATTAAACACGTTTGACGTAAGTACTCGTGTTAGCGGACTAGATATCAATTTCAATGATGTCCTCTTAGCGAAAATCCTTGGTATTCCCAACGAAGGTGAACCGCTTGTTGATATCACTAAATTTGATTTCCCCGACGGTACGACACTTGCTAGTTTCAAAGCTGAACTCTGTGCCCCTGATCGAGTTCGCTCTAGAAAGTTCAAGGCAAATAACTTGAACTTGTTTAATTATGAATTGCATCGTATCATCTACTCCACTATCCTTCCGAACTCTACTTCAAAGGATGATGTCACATCTCTTGAATTATCTGCTATGTATCATATTCTTAAGGGGATACCTTTTTCTGCCCCTAAGACCATTATCCAGATGATGGGACGTTGTCGTACAAGAGATAGAAATCTATCTTATACGATGATTCTCCCACGCATCTTCCAGCGTTTCGATATTGATTTGTCAACTTGTACTCAAGACCCTGAGCCCAATTTTCTGAAATTATCTTGTCGTAGTATGACTGATGCTGCTCCTCCTACTGTTCCTTCTACTACTCCACCTCCTCCACCTACTCAGCAGCATGCTATGACTTTTGAGGGCATACACCAGCATCTTTCTGATTTGCACGTCTCGATGACGGATATGGCTCGCGAGCGTGAGTTTCGCGATGTCACTCGTTATCAGGCGATATCAAATTCTCTCGCTAATTTTCGATTCTCTCAGACTGGACATTCTGCCGGTTTTATTCCTAGAGATCCATCCTTCTCTGGTTACCGCTGTGAGGATGAGGCTGTTCATGCCTACTTTTAGCCCGGTAACATATATGATTGGTACCATTCTGACCGTGCTCCTCGAGACTATGTCGGTGAGTTTTACACTAGCGCTCCTCCTTACCCTTCTGGAGCTGGTACCTCTGCAGCTGGTCCTTCTGGACATGTCGGTCATGCTGATGATGATGATGAGGAGGAGGAGATGTGATATGTTAGCTGATTTTTGAGACTTGGATGTTATCTACTGTATACTTGGAAATGCTCCGACATTCCAAGTCTTTAGACTTTATTATCAGTATTTTTTATCAGACTTGTACTGGATATTTTTTTTTATGTCTCTTGGACAACTTTTTATCTTTATGAGATGCGTAGTTTATGTTTCACATCAGTTTATTTACTTATTTATAGCATCTTTATCTGCTTCTTTATTATAAACTGCCTGTAAAATAATTCTCTGTTATAAACTGCCTGAGACAAATACATGCCTATGATGTCATTCTATTTTTCTTACTATTTCTATCATTTCTCATGATTATTTTTTGTGTTTCTTCACTGTTTGTTATTTATGTATTGATTGCGGGAGAGTTTTTCTCTTTTGAAATTATTTTGCTAAGTGACAATGGGGGAGAAAATAGGATCTAACATTCTTTTTTAGAAAATGCTGGAATATGAACAATTTTACTATTTTTAAATTTTATTCCAAGCAAAGATGTTATATCATTCATAGTTTGTCAATTATCAAAATAGGGGAGATTGTTGGCCCATTGGTCATATAGTCAAACAGATTTTAATAATTGATCAAACTCTATCCGATATATGAAGCTAGTCAGGATATCTCGGACTCTTGGACATAATCAAGAACTGCTATCTACTCAGTTCAAGACCGAAGCAATGTTTGCCTGTTCGAGTCTGTATTTCTTTAAGCAATGTAATTTTCATTTTATTGAGTCTAGGAATATGTTGTACACCAAGTCGTACTGGCAAATAGGCTATTCCAAAATGATTTCAAAATGTTTTTAAAATATCCTTAGTTTTGAAAAATATTCATATTAACAAAAGCTTCAAAAAAAGTTTTCGAAAAGGTTTTCAAAAATTCCCAAAAACTATTTTTAAAAACCTAACCTAACCCTGACAGAACTCGGCCAGAGTTCGGTTAGTGGCCGTTTTGATTTTTGAATTCTTTGGAACTTGGTCCTCCTGCAGTTGTGGATTTGACCGAGATTTCCTCATCGAGTTCTGCCCCAATTCTGCCCGAATTCTGCCAGAATTATGTCTTTGGAATTCCTATAAATAGAGAAGGATTTCGATCATTTCAACTCACTCATTCACTTTCATCTTCTCTCTTCTAAAAAAAGCTTTCAGTCTTCCAAAGAGTTTTTCTCGAGCTTCAAATTTCAGATCCCAAGCCAGTTACAATCCTCTAGTCATTTTGCCAGTGTGGTGTGGTCTAAAAGTTTCAGAGTGATTGTAATCAGAGGCTTGATAGAAGATTCAACTCTTCAAAATTGAAGTTGGACGAGTTCTTCGTATCAAAGCTCGCGTTGTAGAAGTTGCAAGGACTTCGTAAGAAAATGTAACACCCTGTTTCTGAAAATTGGGGATTTTTGAAAAATTATTATTTTTATTATTTATTAGTGGTATTTTAGTCATGGTATGATTTTCTGGTGACTTTAGTTAAGTTAAACCAATTCTAAAGTCATGCTAAGTCATGATTTATGACTTTGTGACTTTGTTAGTAAACCTTAGTGTAAACCCTAGTTTTCTCTAACCTAGAAGTTGCCATGCCCATGAGAGCTTAGCCATAGGCTTAGAATATCAAATTTGGGGTTTTTGACCAAAAGGGTATTTTGGTAATTTTCTAGATTTAATTTGTGATTATGTGATTTTAATATTATTTAATACTTGGTAGGTCTCATGATTAGTTCCTAACCTATCCTACCCTAAACTAGTAGTTAGCCCCTAACCTAGAATCATTAGGGTGATGTTTAGGTCATGGGTTAAAGTAGATAATATCTAGATATTTCATGTTAGATATTTACATTAGATATTTTATTTAGATATTTTACATAAAGTTATGTAGAATGAATCCTAGCCATAGGATAGCTTTGAAACTTGTTGGAGAGCCCACAACCATTGATCCTAACCCTAAATCAACTCCCATGGCCGGCCAAGCATGCCCCCCCCTATATGAACACCCCCATCTTCACAAAGAGCCTCATTTTCAATGTATTGAAAACCCATTTTTCCCTCAACTTCACAAAGCCATAACTTCTTCATTCCTTCACCAAATTGAGCCCCGTTTGTTGCGTTGGAACCCCCTACACTTGAGGATGCTAAAGGAGGCTTAGTAGCAAGGTTGCACAAGGATTTGGACACCCCAAAGTGAAGAGGAAACCCCCCCTAGAAGGTTGATTTTCATGATTTTGCACATATAGGTAAAGTGTTCTAAACCCTATCAAAATAGTGATTTCTCTTCATGGTTGCATGCATTAGGATACCATGGTCATGTAGGTCAAGTTTGGTAGGATTTTTATGTGGTTTGGTGTCCGTATCGGACACGTATCTATGTTTGAAACTAGGCGTTTGGTGAAATGCCACATAGAACATTTTGTTAATGTTTTTCAAAACAAATTTGACTTTTGGGTAGCCCTAGATCCCTAGGTCACATCCTCCACTGACTGAGCACACTTTGGACACTGTTCGTGTCCAAAACTGGACACGAACCCACTGTCAAAACACTACACTAACACACTGTAAACACTGTGCACACTGTAAACACGTGGGTGTTTGACACTTTGTATTATGTCCACACGTGTCGTGGACACAATATAGACACATGGACACACACCTAGACCCTAGGCCTACCCCCTGACACGAGCACGTGGCCCCACGTGCCACGTGTGAAGTACACGAACCCCCGACACTTGTGCACGAGGCACTGCGTAGCTCCCCTGCTACCAGACCCCTCGTGTGGACACGACACGACACGTGGACACGTGCCACTTGGCACAGACCTAGGGGCGGTGTCTGATAAGACACCCCTAAAGTCTTGTGTCACGACGTGTCGTGTCGAGGGAGAAAATCCACTCGCACGGGTCGTACACTGGCACAGCACACGCGTTCAGACCTCTCTGATACGCACGTAGAACTCGGACACGCGGACACTTGGACACGAATCAGGTTAGTGGACACCTAGTAGACCCCTAGGCGAACTTTCCCCCACGAGCACGAGACACATGGACACGTGTGTCGTGTCCTAGAGTGAACTGCACGCGTGCACGACGCTGTGCACGCGTGGGTGTATCTGGATTTACCCGATTGGGTTCTTTTGTGTTTGGACACGTTGTGTCGTGTCGTGGTGTAGTGTCAGGGACCCTAGACACTAGAGGATGTTGTGGGACACGATTACCAACCTAGAGATTCGAGTCCTAGCTCGATTTCGTGTGTGAAATCGAGTTTACCTACCTAACCTATACACAGTGCTAATTTTCCTGATTTTGGGTTTTTCCTAGTTCTGTAAAAACGAATTTCAAATCAAATTTTAATATGATTTGTATATGTATTAGTATATTTTCAGTGTATATATATATAGTATATATGTATGTGTGAGTGTAGGTGAAATTTCATGGTGTATACATGTATATACATGTATGTATATAGTGTGTGTGTGTTGGGAGCCATAGTGGTTCCAGTTTCCTGGAACCCTCCCCCTGCCTACTGTCCAGACCCCCCTGTTTCAGTCTCTCTCTCAGTCTCTCTCTCTCATACTCACTGTCTCTCTCTCTCTCTCTCTATGTTTCTCTATATATATATATAGTATATATATATATGGTATATATATATATATATAAGTTCATATATATGTGTATATATATATGATATAGATATATGTATATTGTATTAGGTTACTTTAGGTCAAAATATATATATATATGTATGTGGTTGTATATATATATATGTTATGCATTTTGGGGTTTATGGTTAGTATGTATCTATATATATATATAGATATATATATATATTTGACTTATTTAGTTATAGGTTATATGAAAACCCATCACTAGCCTATGGCCTAGGGTTATTGGCCTATGGTTAGGGCTAGCCCTAATGACCCTAAACCCATGTTGACCCTTGTTGACTGAAAGTTGACCAAAGTCAACATTTGGTCAAAAGTGACCTAGTTAACCTAGAAATGACTAGGAATGACCTAAATCAACTAGTTTGACTAGTTTGACTAAAACCCTAACTAGTTTAACTAGTGTTGACCATGTTTGACCTAATTACCCTAACTGACTAGTCTTTGTTTGACCAATGACTTAGTTGGTCTAAGTTTGATCTAGACTTGATCCAGATTGATCATATTGACTAGTATTTGACTAGTTTGATTAGAGTATTGACCAGGAGTTGACTTTAACCTAGATTAAATTTGTTTGACCTTGTTTGATCTTGTTTGACCTTATTTGACCTAGTATGACTTCCTGTGACTTAGTTTGACTATTAGTGTTGACCAGGAGTTGACTTTTGACCAGTTTAACCTAGAATCATATAGTATGCATTGTATACTTTATTTTTACCATTGTGGATACATTGTGACCTGTGTTGCTCTGACTAGGAGCCACACACCTCTCCTCATGCAGTATATCCTCTTCAGACATTCAGTTATCAGGCGAGTACATTCTCTGACCGTTTCATACTTGTTCAGGCTTTACTTCTCGCTCTAGATTACTTTACTTGTTGCTGTCACGTTGGTAACACGGATTGGTACTATATAGATCTTTACATGAGATGTTATCCCCCTCGGGAGCATCGGGTACTTCATGTTATGTGTGTTTCACTATCATCATGTACTCCTATGCTTTCATTATTCATGTACACTCATGTGATCATGTACTCTCATGTTTACTGAGCTCTCATGTATACTATCATGTGCACCCTTTTATGGGCCCCATGTGATATCATGTACAATAACGTAACTTGTATAGATCCTTGTGTATTGATTGGGGTACGGGGGAGTAGAAGTGGACATGTGAATAATTCCAAAGTAGTGTAGTCATGTACAAACTCAGTAGTATAGTCATGTATAAATTCTAGCCATTCACATGCCTATCTTGTGCTCTACATCACTAGTCACTCATAGTTCTCTATATACAGTAGATATTTCATTACAACTATCTCTTTTACAGCGTATATTTCCTTTCAGCAGTTCATGTATCTTACTCTATTGCCTGTATCGTATTTCCTAACCTGATATGCACTGCGTGAGATGTATTGTGCTCGTTCCCGTCCTGATTGGACCTGTTGAAAATATTACAGAGGATGAGGATGAGGCCTGGTGTCTACCTATTATGGAGCAGGACTAGATGATACTTGTATTGAGGACCCTCAGCAGGTTCCACCTGCAGCTGAGGATGTTGTTCCAGTAGTCTAGACCAGTTTAGTCTAGGCAGTCTTTTCTATATTTACTTTTTGTCTCACATTCTGAGTTGTATTTTGAGATGTGGAGATGTATAGACTCTTAGACTTATTGTATTATGAGTTGACATTCTGGTGTTATGTTATCCTAGACACTTGGACATTTTCATCTATGCTATGGTTCTCTTTGAGTTACTATCTATCTATCTGTTCTTCATTCTTCTACCCTAGATGTGATTGAGATGTATATTGTTATGTCACCTCCATTCGGAGAGTATAAACTGTACAGGTACTTTTATATGGTTAGATGATTGACCTAGGACAGCGTTCTACCGCCGATACTGCGGCGTAGGCTGGGCGTTGTTACGTTCTCGTACCCTGACAGTGGGTGCGGGTCGTGACACGTTTTTAGTGGTGGCCCATGCAGGTCTCGAGTTTATGTAGTGGTACTCGAACTAGAGTATCACTACAGCCTGTGATAGGATTGAAGGAATAGGCTTAGAGAGAATGGATACTCAATCACTGCTAGGATACTTTGAGAGATTCCTGGGATAACCCTTGAGAATCTCATTTGAAATTACGATTTAAACTCCTTTTCCCTTGATTGAATTTGGTTTTGGAGGATTCACTGTAGAACTTTGAATCCTGGTGTTAGTTGATGATTTTGAAATTTTTTTTTTGTAGTTGTTGATTTTAATTTCTTAGTGTTAGATTAATATCTTTTATTTTAAGGTACTCAATCACATTTATGAGAAAACTCTTATCTGTTTCTTGCCATCTAATCCTCTTGCTAATTGCTTTTCATTGAAAGAACTGTCCCCTCTATTTTGTATCTTGCTCAGCTCCTTCTACCAAACTATGTGACTGTATCCCAAATCTGACTTACTCGACATTTCCTCAAATCAAGACTTTATTGAGACCTTCTAACCTTGACCCTTGATTGGTCGAACCCTAACTATATTCATCTAGTAGCCTATCTATCCCTAGGACTGTGTTCCTAAATTATTTACTGAATTCCTGATTAATTTTATTTCATGAGTTAAATTGATCTTCTTCAATTTTTGCATCAATTTGTCACGTCTCGAACTCCCACTTTCTATTCTAGACCACTGGACGTCCTTTACCGTGACTTAGATATTCAGAGTATAATACTAGCTGTTACCTCCCAACAAACTTCACATGTAAGACCTAGACTAGCCTACCTTCATGTAGGTATTCCATGTCCCACTAAAACCCGTCCCCTTGTACTCTATTTTCTTGATATGATTTTCTGGTCAAATGGCTAAACCATAACCTCTACCATGATACCAAATTGATTCTTATTTCAATTAGAGACCCACCTTGGCTCAATTCTTTCGACCTGGCATGTGATGGTGTTCTGCTTGAACCCTCAAATACTTAACCTTGTACCTTACCTTGAATGCTTGACCCGATTGGTTAAGAATCTTGGACTATGTCTCTTCCTTCATCATTCCACCCTTACTTATATCTTATGCTATAAATTTATCCTCAAGTTTTACAAGCTTATCCTTTTCGAGCTTGATCATGGTATATTTTATTGGGTGTACACACACTAATATATTATCTAATCAGAACCGGCGCATGATGGTCTGATCAACCTATTGCGTTTTGGTTCGCTTTTTCATATATTAATCTACGTGGATGGAGACATAATTAAACTTGCCCTAGAATCTTATCCACAACAGCCTTGACAATTTTCCTTAGAATTATTTTAATCGCCTATGAACCTCGTATTCGTATCCAGTTGAGTTAAATTTATCATGACCTGGATTTTCATCATTGGATGCTCGTACTTGATTTCATTGATTTTTCATCTTGCCCAAATCCCAGTTTATCTTGAAATTGATCAACTTAGATCGTGTCAAGACTAAAATCTATTTGTGATTGTTGTACCTAAAATTTTCAATTTTCTCTTTATGGAATGGTAACTTTAACGATTTTCACTTGTTAATGATCCATTTTCATATAGGATGGTAGACGGCCTATAGCCTTGATGATTGTTGTTTCCTTACATTCCCAATTTGGATACCTTAGATTACTTGTACGTTTTGATACCATAGGACAGTATTGATCTAGAATGACTAGTGTACCTAGATGAGACCACAGACTGTTCCATTTAACCTGTCCCCCTGGTACCACTATTTCATCACGATTTTGGTTCAATTTAGGCCATAGACCTTTCCCACTCTAACTTATGATCATCGTAGGTACATTACCGTGACTTTTAAATTGGAGCACAAGACTAGTTGTTTTCTCAAAACTGACTTCACATACATGACCTAGACATGACATACTACACCCATGACCTTAGTGTCCCACTCAGGCATACCATTGTGTGCTTCATTTGCTTAGTACGATTTTCCTGACCCGAGGCCCCATCCTGATTTACCCCATGGAGTTACTTTTGGCTTCGATTTGAATTCAGGACACCATATGACCTGAAACTGCCAGCCAATTTTTGGACATGACCCAGTATAGGTCTACTACCCATATTTTTGCTTGTTGACCTTGTATGTTGCCTAGGTAGTGGCTTCGTCCTTGATTGTTGGAGGTTTGACCTAGAAGGAGTACGACCATCTAAATTTCGAGGACGAAATTATTTTAAGGTGGGTAGACTTGTAACACCCTGTTTCTGAAAATTGGGGATTTTTGAAAAATTATTATTTTTATTATTTATTAGTGGTATTTTAGTCATGGTATGATTTTCTGGTGACTTTAGTTAAGTTAAACCAATTCTAAAGTCATGCTAAGTCATGATTTATGACTTTGTGACTTTGTTAGTAAACCTTAGTGTAAACCCTAGTTTTCTCTAACCTAGAAGTTGCCATGCCCATGAGAGCTTAGCCATAGGCTTAGAATATCAAATTTGGGGTTTTTGACCAAAAGGGTATTTTGGTAATTTTCTAGATTTAATTTGTGATTATGTGATTTTAATATTATTTAATACTTGGTAGGTCTCATGATTAGTTCCTAACCTATCCTACCCTAAACTAGTAGTTAGCCCCTAACCTAGAATCATTAGGGTGATGTTTAGGTCATGGGTTAAAGTAGATAATATCTAGATATTTTATGTTAGATATTTACATTAGATATTTTATTTAGATATTTTACATAAAGTTATGTAGAATGAATCCTAGCCATAGGATAGCTTTGAAACTTGTTGGAGAGCCCACAACCATTGATCCTAACCCTAAATCAACTCCCATGGCCGGCCAAGCATGCCCCCCCTATATGAACACCCCCATCTTCACAAAGAGCCTCATTTTCAATGTATTGAAAACCCATTTTTCCCTCAACTTCACAAAGCCATAACTTCTTCATTCCTTCACCAAATTGAGCCCCGTTTGTTGCGTTGGAACCCCCTACACTTGAGGATGCTAAAGGAGGCTTAGTAGCAAGGTTGCACAAGGATTTGGACACCCCAAAGTGAAGAGGAAACCCCCCCTAGAAGGTTGATTTTCATGATTTTGCACATATAGGTAAAGTGTTCTAAACCCTATCAAAATAGTGATTTCTCTTCATGGTTGCATGCATTAGGATACCATGGTCATGTAGGTCAAGTTTGGTAGGATTTTTATGTGGTTTGGTGTCCGTATCGGACACGTATCTATGTTTGAAACTAGGCGTTTGGTGAAATGCCACATAGAACATTTTGTTAATGTTTTTCAAAACAAATTTGACTTTTGGGTAGCCCTAGATCCCTAGGTCACATCCCCCACTGACTGAGCACACTTTGGACACTGTTCGTGTCCAAAACTGGACACGAACCCACTGTCAAAACACTACACTAACACACTGTAAACACTGTGCACACTGTAAACACGTGGGTGTTTGACACTTTGTATTATGTCCACACGTGTCGTGGACACAATATAGACACATGGACACACACCTAGACCCTAGGCCTACCCCCTGACACGAGCACGTGGCCCCACGTGCCACGTGTGAAGTACACGAACCCCCGACACTTGTGCACGAGGCACTGCGTAGCTCCCCTGCTACCAGACCCCTCGTGTGGACACGACACGACACGTGGACACGTGCCACTTGGCACAGACCTAGGGGCGGTGTCTGATAAGACACCCCTAAAGTCTTGTGTCACGACGTGTCGTGTCGAGGGAGAAAATCCACTCGCACGGGTCGTACACTGGCACAGCACACGCGTTCAGACCTCTCTGATACGCACGTAGAACTCGGACACGCGGACACTTGGACACGAATCAGGTTAGTGGACACCTAGTAGACCCCTAGGCGAACTTTCCCCCACGAGCACGAGACACATGGACACGTGTGTCGTGTCCTAGAGTGAACTGCACGCGTGCACGACGCTGTGCACGCGTGGGTGTATCTGGATTTACCCGATTGGGTTCTTTTGTGTTTGGACACGTTGTGTCGTGTCGTGGTGTAGTGTCAGGGACCCTAGACACTAGAGGATGTTGTGGGACACGATTACCAACCTAGAGATTCGAGTCCTAGCTCGATTTCGTGTGTGAAATCGAGTTTACCTACCTAACCTATACACAGTGCTAATTTTCCTGATTTTGGGTTTTTCCTAGTTCTGTAAAAACGAATTTCAAATCAAATTTTAATATGATTTGTATATGTATTAGTATATTTTCAGTGTATATATATATAGTATATATGTATGTATGAGTGTAGGTGAAATTTCATGGTGTATACATGTATATACATGTGTATATACATGTATGTATATAGTGTGTGTGTGTTGGGAGCCATAGTGGTTCCAGTTTCCTGGAACCCTCCCCCTGCCTACTGTCCAGACCCCCCTGTTTCAGTCTCTCTCTCAGTCTCTCTCTCTCATACTCACTGTCTCTCTCTCTCTCTCTCTATGTTTCTCTATATATATATATAGTATATATATATATGGTATATATATATATATATAAGTTCATATATATGTGTATATATATATGATATAGATATATGTATATTGTATTAGGTTACTTTAGGTCAAAATATATATATATATGTATGTGGTTGTATATATATATATGTTATGCATTTTGGGGTTTATGGTTAGTATGTATCTATATATATATATAGATATATATATATATTTGACTTATTTAGTTATAGGTTATATGAAAACCCATCACTAGCCTATGGCCTAGGGTTATTGGCCTATGGTTAGGGCTAGCCCTAATGACCCTAAACCCATGTTGACCCTTGTTGACTGAAAGTTGACCAAAGTCAACATTTGGTCAAAAGTGACCTAGTTAACCTAGAAATGACTAGGAATGACCTAAATCAACTAGTTTGACTAGTTTGACTAAAACCCTAACTAGTTTAACTAGTGTTGACCATGTTTGACCTAATTACCCTAACTGACTAGTCTTTGTTTGACCAATGACTTAGTTGGTCTAAGTTTGATCTAGACTTGATCCAGATTGATCATATTGACTAGTATTTGACTAGTTTGATTAGAGTATTGACCAGGAGTTGACTTTAACCTAAATTAAATTTGTTTGACCTTGTTTGATCTTGTTTGACCTTATTTGACCTAGTATGACTTCCTGTGACTTAGTTTGACTATTAGTGTTGACCAGGAGTTGACTTTTGACCAGTTTAACCTAGAATCATATAGTATGCATTGTATACTTTATTTTTACCATTGTGGATACATTGTGACCTGTGTTGCTCTGACTAGGAGCCACACACCTCTCCTCATGCAGTATATCCTCTTCAGACATTCAGTTATCAGGCGAGTACATTCTCTGACCGTTTCATACTTGTTCAGGCTTTACTTCTCGCTCTAGATTACTTTACTTGTTGCTGTCACGTTGGTAACACGGATTGGTACTATATGGATCTTTACATGAGATGTTATCCCCCTCGGGAGCATCGGGTACTTCATGTTATGTGTGTTTCACTATCATCATGTACTCCTATGCTTTCATTATTCATGTACACTCATGTGATCATGTACTCTCATGTTTACTGAGCTCTCATGTATACTATTATGTGCACCCTTTTATGGGCCCCATGTGATATCATGTACAATAACGTAACTTGTATAGATCCTTGTGTATTGATTGGGGTACGGGGGAGTAGAAGTGGACATGTGAATAATTCCAAAGTAGTGTAGTCATGTACAAACTCAGTAGTATAGTCATGTATAAATTCTAGCCATTCACATGCCTATCTTGTGCTCTACATCACTAGTCACTCATAGTTCTCTATATACAGTAGATATTTCATTACAACTATCTCTTTTACAGCGTATATTTCCTTTCAGCAGTTCATGTATCTTACTCTATTGCCTGTATCGTATTTCCTAACCTGATATGCACTGCGTGAGATGTATTGTGCTCGTTCCCGTCCTGATTGGACCTGTTGAAAATATTACAGAGGATGAGGATGAGGCCTGGTGTCTACCTATTATGGAGCAGGACTAGATGATACTTGTATTGAGGACCCTCAGCAGGTTCCACCTGCAGCTGAGGATGTTGTTCCAGTAGTCTAGACCAGTTTAGTCTAGGCAGTCTTTTCTATATTTACTTTTTGTCTCACATTCTGAGTTGTATTTTGAGATGTGGAGATGTATAGACTCTTAGACTTATTGTATTATGAGTTGACATTCTGGTGTTATGTTATCCTAGACACTTGGACATTTTCATCTATGCTATGGTTCTCTTTGAGTTACTATCTATCTATCTGTTCTTCATTCTTCTACCCTAGATGTGATTGAGATGTATATTGTTATGTCACCTCCATTCGGAGAGTATAAACTGTACAGGTACTTTTATATGGTTAGATGATTGACCTAGGACAGCGTTCTACCGCCGATACTGCGGCGTAGGCTGGGCGTTGTTACGTTCTCGTACCCTGACAGTGGGTGCGGGTCGTGACAGAAAACTTACGATTTTTCCAATAGTGGATTCAACTGGTAGCAAGAGTTCTACCGACTGGACTAGTCCTCAACAGAGGAAAACCAGTATACATCGCTGTCTTTGCGTTTGCTTTCTTATCTCTGCCTTTACATTATTTAGTTATGATTATTATTTTATGATCTTGCTACTAACTTTTTTAAATTAGTATTATTCCGCTGCCAACTCTATTCACCCCCCTCTAGAGTATTCTGCTTTACGATTTCGTTCCTACATGGGATGCTTTGGATGCCGGAGCATTTGGAAGAGAAATAGATGTTACGTGACTCTTTTCGTCTCTGTAGGTAGATATGATGATCTATCTGTCTGTGTTTGTGTCCGGCCATATGAAGGAATAATCCCTCTAATTATAGGTAGTAGACTGGTATGCTCACGCGCATATATGTAGGATATGCCTGTATGTGGGAACGCCATGCGGCTGATGCTGTGGGCGCATGGATGATGCGTCCTGAGTTGAAGCTAAATCTTATTTGAACTGTACAGTTGGAATACGGTGGAGCTGACACGTGGCAGTTACAATGATTTAGCTATTGCTAAGATCTTGGATGGTTAGCACCCATTCGTAGGCAGAACTGAGTAAAATGGCACGTGGCGCGTGTTCATGGCTCAAAGATCTCGAATTTGGTAGAGTGTGATCTGTCAGGATGCGCCTAGGATCTGGCGCATGGGGCGACTTGGTCTATGACTTTCAGAGGTCACAGATAAGTCTGGGTGTATGGTTTCTGAGGCGCATACAGAGCTTCGAGTGTATGGCTGTGGAAGCGCATGCAGAGACTTGGCTTCTGTCTTTGGGGATCAGGAGTAAATCGAGAGCGCATGGCTTTTGAGGCGCATGCAAACTTCTGGGCGCATGGAGGCAGAGATGCATGTGAGTGATCTGTCGGCCACGTGGCAAGGACAGCTGTAGCCGACAAAAGTAAGTAATGATGATGCTGATGTCTGCGGCTCTTCATTTTCTGCAAAAAGCTGCCAAGTGTTCAGTCTTCGGGGAACGTGCTGCCAACTCTGTCACATAGCATTAAATGCTTGGTGGGTGACGAGTTGAAGTGGGTGCATCAGTTTGTGCCCCACTAGGCGCATGGGTCTATGTTCCATTGGGCGCACCGGTACAGAGCGCATGGTGTTGACGGCGCATCTGTCGCATGGCCATCCTCTATTAGTTCATATTAGAGGATAGTGTCCAGTCCTATTGTTCATCTTAACATCCAAATGTCAGTCCCAATAATCTTATTTGTCATATTCTCTTTTTTAGTCCTCTACTGAGTATTTGTTCAATCCCCAGGTCATCATATATTTCATTCCTTTTGAAGACTTGTGTATCAGTCAACCCTATTATTAGAGTATCACTCAAATACAATGTTCAGTTCCTTGTTTAGGTATCTATGAGAAGGATGCCTATATTCAGGCCTTATCTATATCTAATTGTGCAGTCCTAATGTTCAGTCCCCTATTTTTTTACTTTGGTTCAATCCTCAAAATGAACATGTATCAGTCCATAAAGACTGTACAGTTCCCTACCCTTTAGTGTCAGTCCACACTTTATCCAAATGTCCCATTCCATTTTTAGTTTACTTCTTGCATTCATGTCAGTTTACTGTATTCTCTTGTTCAGTCCACATATGAACATGTGTTCAGTCCTATTTTTTTACTGTCCAGTCCACCTATCCTTTGTCCAGTTCTTGCATTCAAGTCAGTCCTACTGTCATGATGTATCAATCAATCTTCATGTACATTTCCAGTTCTCATGTATTAGTTAGGATACACTTGAGCTTCAGTCCCTATGGGCTAAGTAGCAAGTTAGATTATTTATTTTAGTCCTTATCTGAGAAATAGCAGCCCTTTATATTCAAATGTTAGTCATCATTTTACTTGGACGACTTTACAAGCAACTATACCTTGGCTTTTTACAATATATTTACGTGATTATATTCCTTTTCCATTGTTACATGTCAATATATAGTTTTCTTTTGTGGATTTGTTGATATGTATTTCCTCTTATATTATGCATACTAGTTTAGGTATCTTGTTGATATATCGTCCTTGTTCATGTTTGGTATTGTAGTTCATATTGTTATTGTAGTTCATACTATATTTATTCGAACTTGTACCTTGTCTGAGTTATACCGTATTATGGGGAGTGGGAAGAATAAGTGCGTCATAAACGAACTGCTATTCCTATTTTAAATTTTCTCAACCTGAGAGTCCATACAAGGGCGGGGGTTGATTGCTTGAACTAACTTGAGAGTCCATGCAGGGGTGAGGGTTGGTTGTTTTCAAAACTGTCCATGCATGGCGCGAGGGTTTGTTTATTCGTTTGACTTCTTTCCATGTTTTCACGTAGGAACTTGGAATTTGTTACCCACTTTCTTTTCAACAGTTCATTTATGTGTAGTTGTTCTTATATGCATGTATAGTTGTTGCTTAGTCATTTTCATTTCTTTTCTGGTTATTCTATATACATGTTATTAGTGTTGGAAAGACATGTTTTTATGTATCTTGTTGTATCCTCTAAGGATCTGGTGATCTCTACATGTTATTCATGAGCGACTGTGCAGAATAGGGAGGTGGTTGATGACTGCTGCAAGATTCGGGTATAAATAGTGGTAGTTTTTATTATTCTTCCATATTTTGCATTCATTACCATGTCTTTCATTACTGTTATAGCCTAGCTTTATAGACCTATCTTGTTCTTCGGGTCTAATCGAACGCATGTTACGAGGCTGCAGACCATGAACCATATTGTTCCTTCTTGATGTTTATTATTTTATGTGGTTTGTGATATAGTTTTGATTTGTCATGTGTCATAACCCATACCCGGTGTAGGGCACGAGTACGTGGGTACGTCCAGCCTACGCCGCAACATCGATGGTAGAACGTTGTCAAGGTCTACTATACAATCTAAAATAACTTATGAACAGATATCATAACCTGTCAAAGATATCTCATCTCCAAAGGAGGACAATATAATATCTAAAAGTCATACTCAATCACAAATAACTAAAGAAAGATAATGGCACAAAATTATATAAAGATATATAATGATAAACAAAAAAAGTCTAACATAAACATAACACGTCCTTATCCAGAGTCTAAAACTTTACTATCTCAATAACAATGCCTCCAAAATAATAGCATGCCAAGAGTCAAAAAGCTGGAGACAAATCCAGTAATACTAGCTACCAGCGAAGGCACTATTGGTGGTGCCTTCTCAACGAACACTAGATCCAAAGGTAGCTCCTAGGCATACTCCTTGTCTACTCTGGGTCCGTAAGAAGTAGGACAAAAGTCCTCTAGATCCTCTGAAATATGTTATCCAGTCAGGATTCGAGTAAAGTGCACAAACTAACAGCAGTTTCGTTATATTAACAAAAACTATAAATAATAGTAAGGAACGGAAATACATGATGGATAAGCATTACCGGACAGTGAGAATATAGAAAATAACAGGTAATCATGTCATAGCCAAATATGAACTATAAATAATCATGAGTATGAATATATTAGTAGGTAATAACTGGAATAAAGCATGTAATCGTAAAATGTGCCTTGATACATTAGTTTATTATGTGATCGGCTTGGGACAAGATCAGGCTATTCCATATGATCGTCTATGCACAAGTATAGGTAATGGATGAGGTCGGTCATATATGAAAAACTATACACAAGTACAAGTAAGATCAGGCTGCACTCTGTGTAAGGTGAGGGTGAGCTATGCGCAAGTATCTAGGGGTATGATCACATAATCTACTAATACCTCCCCATCCTTGGATCCAACCATGTCACGTTACGACACATGATTCATGGAACATGGGGCCACCCACTCCTGAATTGGTGTCTATACATGTACAAGGAACACACGACATGTACAGGGTCCTTCAGGAATTATTTCTCATGACGAGATCCAAGATATACTAACTCGTGTACCCTCGTGTTAGAAATCAAGCATAACACTACAAACTGATATCATAGAGATCATCAAGATAATAAAAACTGTCAGAGAATATACTCACCAATGGTCCCCAGCAACGAGTGTCGATCGATATCCATAGTGGAGTCATAAAGACCTAAGTATGAAATATCAATGTCAATTGATGTTTTGGTGTGCGAAACCTTGATATCTAAATTGAAATATAATATCTAGGTCAATTCTAGGTCATGGAGGTCAAACTAGGTTAAATTATCTAAAAGGTTGGCTGTTAGGGTCAAACTAGTCCACATTAGTCAAAACTAAGTCATACTTAGGTTTCTAGGTCCATACTACATAGGAATAGGGATATTAGGTCCCCTACAAGCATATGGACTCATATGGTCCAATACCTTAATATTTACCCTTTACCTTACCTTTACCCTTTACCTATATCTATGTGTACATCTATATCCCTGGCATAGATACACCTTATATGTATCATTATATCCTATACTCTATATCTCAATACCCTTGTTCTCTATCCATACACATTTCATATACCTATACCAATATATTACCCTAATATATACTTCTACCTATAATTTCTAGCAATACCTTAGCCTATAGTTATTTACCTTACCCCATATGTAACTACCACTTTCTAACATAGGGGTATTTGGCAATTTTGTATGTTGATTATTTTTATATATATATTATTTTATATTAGTGGTTGCCTAGAATTATATTAGTGTCAGTTAGTGGCTAGCCAATTAGATTTTGCAAATGTTATTGCTTTTTATTGTTAGTCATGACTTTAGCAATTAGAATTAATTAAGTTTAGTTGTCATGAAAGGAATATTCCTTTAGTTGTAGAGATTCCTTCCTTTAGTTAATTAGATTCCATTCATGACAAATGGAGAAGGACACACTTGATATTTTAGCATAACCAAAACCTTACTATAAGAGATAATTTCTAATTAGGGATTCATCCATTCATTCTATTTCACGCATTAGCCTCATTTCCCCCAAAGCTTCTTCTTTCCCAAGCAAACCAAATTCCCTTCCAATTCCACTCATCCTCACCATCATGAAGGCCTAGAACATTGGAGAGTACAAGAAGATATATAGGAGAGGAGCTTGCTAGGAGATCGTGTCCGACTCATCCCTTTCATGTCCAAATTCGGAGTTCTCTAAAGGAAGGACACACAAGTTGAGTAAATCTCTATTCTTCACCAATTTCATGGTTAGAAACACCCATAGAAACCTTTCCACTAGTGGATTTGACTTCCTAATGTTAGATCTAGGTATTAGAAGCTTTTAATTTGGTAGACCTATATTTTTATCATGATTAGTGTTGATTTATATGCTCAATTTGTATTTGTTACGAATTTGTGACCACAAAGTGCTCGATACGTGTCCCCAAAGAGATTTTCATATCCTTTTTAAGTCGAGATCGTGTGTATGTGTCTTAAATAGGTTACATGGTGATACGTCATGGTATCTCATGATATGCATGGTTACATTTGGGTGTATACATGTGTTCTTCTGTCCAAAATAGTCCAAATTTGTTATAGTATTCATCTTCGTTTTTAGCAGTCATAGCAACTTAGAAATGTCATAACTCCTAACTCAAGACTCCGATTAATCTTCTATTTTTTTAAAGAACCGTATCAAAGTTAGCTTTCCAAATATATATATATATATTAATAGGCCAAGTTCGTTTTAGAACTTTCTGTAAAACTGTTTGAGTGTCAGGTGTCCGAAAGACGAATATGTTTCGGTATTTTTGCGATTTCGGGAGCTTCCATACACGAAAATGTGATCCGTTTAAAGTTTAAAAAAGCTGACAGAAAGGGATACGACATACTTTAACCCTAGAATTTATTGAATAGGTCTAATAAGTGTAGTATTGGTTTCAAGTAGATAACAGACTATACGATATAGGCATTTTGTATATTCTATGAGCCTAGGTAGTATGGATATCAAGTGAGTGTACGTATCATAGGTTGTCAAGTATATGTATGACATACTACATATATTTATTATTGTTATGTAGTATGTGTTAGTTAGTGTGTATTAGTGTTGATACAAGTGGTTATCTAGTGAGCCAAGTATATATAAATTATGTGTCAAGGTATTAGAATTTGGGGCAAGGTACTAGTGTGATACTTGGGTACCATGGGGATATTGATAGCATAACACTCAAGTAACATGACTAAGGGTAAGTGAGTATTAGGGCTTGAGTAAGGTATCCTATTTGGTATCAAGTATTAGTATTAGAGTTAGATACGTAAATATCTAGGAGGAAAATGTATTGGTCAAGATACTAAGATATTGGGTTTTAGAACTAGGTAATGGATAATATCAAGATGTCGAGTACCAAAAGCTGTGTGAGTACCTTGGATGTAAGGTAACTGTAGATTATGGCAATGGGTTAGTATCTTAGGGGTTGGTACCATATGATACTTAATGTTGTACCATGGTACCATGTGCAAACAATTGGAATATATGCGGGATAAATTACTGTGTGATATTTTAGGGTGTTTCAAGGTATTTAGAATACCAAGATACCAAAATATTAGAACTACTATGAGAAAAATACTAGGATTCTGAGGTAAGGTTATGATATTGGATATTGGATTAAGATACCATGATAAGGGTAGTGTCTAGCTTGGGTAATGGGTTAGGAATCAACGTAAGAGTTAAGGTATTTGGTATTGGTCAGCTAAAGTATTAGACTAGAAACTAGGGTACGGGATAAAATGTTAAGGAATTGGTTAAGGTAATAAGATAATACTAAGGTAATTCTTTAGGGTTAGCATATAGCTATGTATGTATATGTCTATATGTGAAATGAGGGTATAGTGTGGTATGCCTATATGACTAGGAATATGTTATAGAGGTATATGGACATATGGTGTATATATATATATATATATATATATATATATATATATATATATATATATATATATATATATATATATACACCATATGTATATCTTGATATGTATATATAAAAAATATATATATATATATATATATATATATATATATATATATATATATATATATATAAATATCAAGATATACATATGGTGTATATATATATATATATATATATATATATATATATATATATATATATATATATATATATATATATATAAATATATATAATATATATATATATATATATATATATATATATATATATATATATATATATATATATATATATATATATATATATATGAATATGTTATAGAGGTATATGGATATATACACCATATGTATATATATAGGAATATGTTATAGAGGTATATGGATATCTTGATACATATGGTGTATATATATATATATATATATATATATATATATATATATATATATATATATATATATATATATATATATATATATATATATATATTTATATATATATATAATATATATATATATATATATATATATATATATATATATATATATATATATATATATATATATATATATATATATATATTTTACACACCATATATATATATATATATATATATATATATATATATATATATATATTTTACACACCATATGTATCAAGATATCCATATACCTCTATAACATATTCCTATATATATATATATATATGTATCAAGATATCCATATACCTCTATAACATATTCCTATATATATATATATATAGGAATATGTTATAGAGGTATGTATCAAGATATCCATATACCTCTATAACATATTCCTATATATATATATATATATATATATATATATATATATATATATATATATATATATATATATATACAGGAATGTTAAGAAACCAGACGTCTGGTTTTATAATATAAAAACATCCTATATTACAACCATACGATTGTAATGAAAGGCTAGGATTAAAACTGAATGAACATGCGGGTCAAATCTTAAAAGATCGGGTGTTTTTTGAAAATTTGCATATTCCTATTCTAAGTCTGATCCAAATCACCGATTCTTTCCTCTCTGATCTAAAATATGGACGTGTTGGAAGTGGGGACCTTCATATTCTCCACGGCAGGATCGACCCCTCTCCAGGGTGGCCTGCCCGCTCTCCACCGCGGCCTGACATCTCTCTACGGCGGATCGGCCCCTCTCCATGTTCGAGCAACCAATCAAGTGAGCAAGAGATCGAGATGGAAGAGAGCCAACCACACAACCCTCTCGCCGACGACCCATAGTCCCCATCCTCCATGCTCTGAAACAACAATAATTTTTCCACCATCGAGTCCTTCGGAACCCCAAGGCGTAGAAGCAGTTGTCCATCGGTAGTAGGACGAGCTCCACATTGCCAGAAAAGTGAAAGGCTATGGACGGCAAACGATCCGGTGCCGACCCGTTCGAGCTCGGGACCTTCTAGTAGAGGTCAAACTCTGTCCTCTTCTTGATGTCCTCCGCTCTCGAGTAGGCTATCTTGGAGCCCAACTCTTGGAGGAGTCAATTGTATAGCGACTTTTTATTAGAAGAACATCCCATCATTCAAATTTTTCTTATTATATCACACATCTTTACATTTGATTATATCTTTGGTTTTGTTTTCCCATCACAGATTAGGCTTCCTCATCGACTTTTTATATCATGCCTCCATTTTCGTGTTCTTGGCTGGGCAGCTATTATGATTGTACTCCAACAACTCAAGGGTTTTCTTAGCAGAGTGAAATTTACTAAGAAGACGGACATTTTCTCAGTTTTGATGTTTGTCTTTTTCGTTGCTCATCATGGGATGAATATGGTTATGTTAGATTGTATAGTTCTGTAATTTACTTTATAAATTGGCTATTGTGCTGGTACTTGATGTGTATATTATTAGTAGATTTTGTGTGGCTATGCAAATCGTTAGAACTATTCTTTTAATGCTGCTCTGCATTTCAAACGAACATACTCCGTCAACTCTTGTATTATTCATCAATAACAGGCAAAGTAATTGTCCCTTGTATTGTTCATCATCTGTGCCGACCATAAAAGTTACTTATAATTCGTATGAACCAGATAACAATAAAGATGAAAACTGATACAACATCTTGGTAACAAGTAACAAATAAACATGGATAAAATGCATTAGACTGCTATAAAAGTATACATTCTCAACCCCCAGTTTTGAATGGATACTAAGAGCCGTAAGGGACAGTAACTCATCTTCTGAAGCTTTCAGCATTCGAAATATCATCCAAAACCAAGATTTATTTTTCTAAGATTATTTTTTTGAAGTCCACTATTGTCAAAGATGTCCAAGTACAAAATTTCTGAAAGATGATATCGATAAGCCTCCTGGAAATGATGAGCTTGAAGGGAATGAAATGAAATACTTAACCAGTTGTACACAATGAACAACAATAACGTTGATCAGATCTTTTGCATGTAGGAAAACCCCAAATGTCAATTAAATCACAAAAATATCATAAGAACTTGAAACGACAGCTGCATTTTTTAGTGAAGCTCTTCTCTAGGCATTACCAGTTGGTAGATAAACTTAGTAGAGTTAGATGCTAATCTGCAGGTCCGTCCTACAGGTTCAGTGCTCATTATTGGCGCATGCAGAAATATCCATAAGAATTGACCTAGGCCACCTTAGGTAATTTGGCGTGGAGACTAAAATATCCAAATCCGATTGTGGTTAATTACCCTCAGCTGCCAAGTAGCAGCGAAAATCTAAAAGTCTACAATATTCTTGATTATCCATCAACATGAACTAGAACTTGGTCATTATTTATTGTTAATGTACACATATAAACTGAACCATACTGCCATGTACAAGTATACATTTCATATATACTTGAAGGGGCTGTAGAAATCTCATTTCATGTCTAAAACTCTCAACATCGATGGAGAAGAGCAAGATAAACATCCAAAGTTCGACAACTCAAATAGTCAGAAACAAATAGTGGTCCTTCGTGAGAAAGATAACAAACATCAATACTTTTTAACTCTGTAAGTTAACAAGCACAAGCACTGTAAAACCATATGACGTTGATTGGCATATATATATTTTTTACAAAATCTATCAGACTTAGCAGCATAAAAATTAAAGCACAACAAAAATTTATGTAAAAAGTTCATTGAAATCCCTTACAAAGATTCTCCAAATCATGGGTAATGACAAAAAGTCTAGAAGGTGAAGCATAAAAATTCTATAAACCCAGTAAAGACACAATCCAATAAAATTTATCTCCATGAGCTATTTTTTTTCTTTTGTCCAAGTCAAAATTGATGAAATCATAGTCCTCCAAGCTGCAAATCATGTCCTGCGTAAAAACACATTAGATTTATTACTTAAGTATCAATTGAATTATGATTAGAATGTCTAAAAAATTAATAAAAATCCAATAGAAAAATAGAATACTCTTAAGCACTACAAAATAAAATTAATAAACAACATAATTTCAATCTAAAATTTTACCTATCCGCTAACAATGGACAGTCTCGTGAGTCGTGTGCCACTCCATAATGATTGCATGACCGACAAAGTCTAGGTTTTACCGTCACCTTCTCTTTTGAAGGTTTAAGTCTTTTTCCAGATCCTTTTGCCTTGACTGCAAGTGGCTCATTGATGATCTTCGAGCACTCAATGTTCAACATCGGCTCCTTTTCAACATTAATATTTGCATTAATCCCTTTAATGTGAATCATTGAAGATTCCAGAATCTTTTTAAATATTCAGTCCTTTCTGCACTTTGTAAAGCAAGATCCATTGTTGAAGACGAAAGATGAGATAACATTGTCTTTCGCATCATTAGATACACTGCTCCAGTTTTGAGTTCAGAACCATCCTTGCCCCTACCAATTCCAACTCTAGCACTCTAAGTCCACCTTTTTAAAATATATGCATCAGACAAGTGAAACTTTCCATTTATTTTCAAAAAAGCTATTATGTGTCTGCATGGGATTCTATCGAATTCAAATTTTTTGTAAGTACACTTTGCGATTTTGACACAGTTATCATATATAAGATTTCGAACTTTGGAAGTCTGTATATCAATCCTCTGTACTTCATATACTACCTGAAATTCATCAGTACTTACCAATTTTGCAAAATAGACTTCACTTTCCACAAACTGTTCTTGAAACAATTGGAAATATTTTCATGAATAGACACCATGCATCTGCTCTTCCATAGGCATCCTTGTTAACAGTTTTGGGCATTCATAAATATCAACATGATCCGTCCATGACTCTTCATTTCTTTGGCATTCAATTGCCATATTGAATCGTGTGATAAAAAGCATTATTTAATTTCTTTTATTAATATATTTCTTGAAAAAAGAATGATTGCTTTCTGCTCTTTGACTACTTGACATTCCAGCATGAAAATGGTCCTTGAGATAGGCGGGGACCCAACTCTCATGAATTGAGCACATAATCTTCAACCAATGATGATCTTCCAAACCACTTTTTTGTAAAGTATTCTTCCAACTTGTCTCAAAATCTTCTGCAGTCTCTGAATTATATACACAGTCTTTGAAATAGCCATAATAAAGTTTAGTGGCTAGTGGACCAAGTTTATCTGAAAACTTACTCATGATATGCCAAATACATAAACGATAGATTGTAGTTGAAGAACTTTAGGTATCACCTCCATCATTGATGGGCATTGGTCAGTAATTATCACTTTTGGTGGGGTAGGAAAAGTTCAAGCCATTGTTTAAACAACCAAGCAAATGACTATTTTGACTCACTGTTTTAAAAAGCTCATACTAGTACAATGGTTTGACCATGATGGTTAACCCCTGTGAGTGGAGCAAAGATCATGCAATATTCATTAGTATTGTATGTTGTATCAAACACAACAACATCACCAAAGAGTATGTAAGCTTCTCTTGCAGCAGAGTCCTCCCAGAAGCATCTATTCATATTGTTGTCTTCATCTTCCATAATTTTAAAATAAAATAAAGGATTCTTCACTGTTTCTGATAAAAAATACTCTTTCAAGCACCTCGCATCATGCCTTTTTCTTTTTTATTTCCTAGTCATTTTATAATTTCTGATATCTTTCTTAGTACACCCCATATTTTTAATCCCGCCTGCTTGTTTTGCCTTTAGTCGAAGTTGTTGGCTTGTTAGTACATTTGCGGCTTCAAAGTCATCTACTAGATCCTTTGCAACACTAGAAATCTTGCGATGTAACCTTAAAAGATGAACTTTTTTGGGAGTTGAAAGCGGATGATTAGGTCTTCGGTGAAAATTGAGACACGATAAAGAGCATTATGCTTATTTCGAACGACATTCATTTGGCTTTGCAATCACAACGATTTCTACCTCGCCTCTTTAAATTTTTATTTTTTGGGGTTCTTCCTCCTTCGCTCATGACACAAGTTTTTTTCTTCTTCCTTGGAACATACAAAATTTTTCCAAGTCCATATGTCAGTACCCTTCTTCTTCTTACCCCCATCTTTTCTAACGCTGAAACCTGCTTGTTTGTATATGTATATAGAATTCAAATGCATCTTTCCAAGTGTCACTCCCGTATCCCATTATACGTATTTTTGTATGTGTATACGAGATTTCTGGCATTTATCAGGTGGACCGTAGTTAGACTTGTTTTGCTTAGCCTAGTCTTGGTTTAATCTTGACTTGGTTTATTTGATTGGTTTGTTTCAATTTGACTTGGTTTGGCTTGGGTTGGGTTGGTTTGAGATGGAGAGGGTTGATATATAACCCAACTACTTTTCTCTTTCTCCTCATTCACTTCTTCATTTACTTTTTCATCTTCTTCATTTACTCCTCCCACCTACAAAGTCCAAGGCAAGTGCAACTTGCTTCATGGAGGAACTCCATTTTTGTTGTTCCATTGTCTTCCTCACGAGATTCTAAGACACTTTAGTACTTAGCATTTTTAATTTCTATGGTTTATTTCTTTTAGATCTAAGTTGGTTGCATTTTTAATTTTCTTAGATTTTGATCTACCAACTTTATTATTTTCAAGTTTTGATTATTCTATGTTGTAGAGAATTCGATTTTACTCAAAATGGACCTTTGAAAAGTTAGATTTCGACTTGTTTTGAGAAGTTATGGCCAAAAATAAGATTTGGACATTTTCTAGTTCATCTGTCCTGAATTTGGCAGGGACAATGAATAGTGCTGTAGGAATGAATATTGTCGCATAGTGCAACCTGTCGCATAGTGCTGCATGGTGATGCAGCCTGCTGCATAGTATATCCTGCCGCATAGTACAGCCTGCCGTATAGTGCCACATGGTGATGCAGCATGCCGCATAGTGCTGCCTGTCGCATAGTACCGCATGGTGATACAGCCTACCGCATAGTACAGCTTGTCGTATAGTGCAGTCTGCCGCATAGTACAACCTGTCGCATAGTGCCGTATGGTGATGCAGCCTGCCGTATAGTACAGCCTACCGCATAGTGTAGTCTGCCGCATAGTATCGCAGGAGGCTGCATAGTGCCGAAGAAGGCTGCATAGTGTCGTATAAGGCCATATAGTACCGCAAAAGGCTGCATAGTGCTGCAGAATGCCGCATAGTGCCTATTTTGGCTGTTTTACGTCATATTTGGCTGAATTGTGGCCAGAATTTCTCCCAACTCTAAACATAAAAGTTGTAGATATTTTTCTTGGCTTCAAGAATATATTATTAGCTATTTTATGTAAGTTTTTTTTATTCATGGTAATGTAAGGATAGAACACGATAGTGGCCTGTTAAGGCGCACTCTTAGCTAGTAACAAGTAACAAGTAACTTAACATGATGATTCTTGATAGTGACCCGTCGTGGTGCATTCTTGACAAGAAACATGACATTATGGTGGCCCGTCGTGGTGCACTCTCGATAAGTAAACCTAGCATGATAATCTCGATATGCTATTGTGACGGCTATCTTGACTTGATAAGTAACTCTTGTCTTGACACCGTGGGTGTTTGTGCTTGTATAAGCTACATGTCTCGTCTTACATCATGTCTAGGACATGAATTCCTGGTTACTACGGTCAGGGATTCATACTGAATCTGACTAGGATAATGACTAGATTAATCAAGTAGTTTATGAAGAAATTTCCCAGCTAAAGGCAGTCTCGTTATCTAGGCGCTCTAATTGGACTTGTAGCCTGCCGTCGAGTAGGGCACATTTCCATCACACTGTCATGTGTTGCACCCCCAAGTCACCAAATCCAACTCTCTCAACTTGTGATCGGATAACCTAGATAAAGATTGCAGGGCTTGTGGCTGTTGGAATATCTCGATGTATCTTGTTTGTAACTAAGCTTGTGATAACCCTAGTTAGTTAAAGTATCAAGCCGTACTCATTGCTTGGCCATGATTGATGGATGGAGTCCCGTCTAGTCTTCCCTAGGCAAGACCAGTACATGGTTATTTCTGCACATTATTGTTATGCTTTACTCTTGTCGATAATTGGTTGGAGACTAAGCTCTGTTCAGGTGAAGGATTACAATCCCGATCCTTGTTTGGTTTACGGCTTGTAACTTGGCGACCGGAATAGTCCTTTAGTTATCTTAACGTTTATCATCCCAATTTCTTTAACTCATGTCTTTATTATCCTTTACATCTCATGTGCTAATGTGCTGGTTTTAGTTATTAAGTGAAGCCTGCTTTATGGCACTTACTCTTTCTGGGGTCTGACCCAGCTGGTTTTGTCTGGCCAGATTTTGGAGCAGCTCCCGAGGATCTTCCAGCCTTCCTTCCAGATGGTGACCACTAGAAAAAACCCTGGCAATGAGTGGGTTTTATTTTGCTCTTTTACTCAATTGTAAAATTATTCTTTTGAGGAGTTTAGCCGTCGAGCAAGTGTTAGCTCGTGTTGAATTTACATTCCTGTCTGCCTAAGGGCTGTAACATGATTGACAAATCCTAGGGTTGATCATGTATGACTTAAACTCTTGCTAGTCTTTGCATTTTGTATGACTAGCTTCATGATCATCTGAATATGTAATATTTGGGACGCCTTACTTTATATGTCTGATGATCTACCATCTTGTTACATTTACTTGCTTGCTTGAGATTGAGACACTAGGCTTGTTCTTGACCCTAAGAGACTAATGGCTTGTAGTAAACCCTCATACATCTAAACAGTTGTGACCGTATTGTGATATAGGATTCACTTTAATGTACGTAGTTGGCTGTGTCTGTCCCCCGCTCTCCAGTATTCTGGTTCTAGGGCGTGATACGGTTTAAGTGGTGGCCTATGCAGGTCTTGTTAATCAAAATGTGTGAGTGTTTCACTGAATAGATGTCTCAATCAACACTCGTCCTTGATCTCTAATTGTTTATTCTAATCTTTCTGAAATCTTGACCTGATTACATGTTTATATCCTTGATCTATCATGGTCCTTCCTTATTGTTTCCCATATCGTTTCTTCAGTGTCATTGATCCTGGTCCTACCGATCAACAAGGCGGAGCACCTCCAGTGAACCAGTAGCAAACTGGAGACCAAGCCTAGCATTCAGGAGTAGCCTCCAAAGTCATGCCTACCGGGGATCAAGAGCCATCAGTTCAGCCCGTCCAGCCTACAGAGCCCGACAATGGAACCCTGGTGGGTCTCATCAGGGAATTGCTTGTATCTCAAAATCGTCGGGGCGATGCCCTGCACCAGACAATACAAGATGCCATGGGCAGAGTTGGTTACCAAGGAAACAATATAGCCAACAGCTTCAAGCGTCTGAACCCTCCATTCTTTGACGGCAGTGAAGATTCTATTGCTGCTGATGCATGGCTTCAGGACACAGAGGTTATCCTAGAAGCAGCTAGGATTTCTGAGGATGAGAAGGTGGCCGTTGTGTGCCTGCAATTATTGACTTAGCCCGCGGCTGGTAGGCGATGCTAGCAGTTGGATTACCGACGCCTGTCTCATGGGCGGTGTTTAGCAACAAGTTGCAGACCAAGTACTTCGACGCAGTTGCTCGGTATGATCTACAGACGAGATTCACTAATCTTAAGCAGATGGACGAGATAGTCAATGGATATGCGACCGAGGTTTCTAGACTCAGTCGGTTTGCTCCTACCTTGGTGGCAACCGAATTGGATCGAGCCCAGCTATTCCAGCAGGGGCTCCATCTTGAGATCATTATAGCAGTGGAGCAGTTTGAGCACCCGATGTTTGATGCCGTCTTGCGAGCATCGAAGAGGCATGAGTATACTTCGCAGAGGATTGTAGATAGAAGCGGAGGACGGAAGAGGTCTCATAGGCAGATGTCCCAGTCTTCAGCACCAGCCCCGGCAGCTAGGGCTTTGACTTTTGGAGCTCCTAGGAGGGAGACCACAGTTTCGTCGATTCAGCACTCGACGCCGGCATATCTTCAGCAACAGAAGCAGAAGCAGTCTTCCATAATGGGCTGCACTTATTGTAGGAAGCCAGGACACATAGTATCAGAGTGTCGCAGAGCACAAGAATTATGCTTGGCTTGTGGGGCACCGGATAACAAGATAGGGTGCTGTCCGAATAGAGCCAGTTCATCATCATCAAACCTAACCAGTCTATCGGTTAGGGGTCCAGCACCAGTTCAGCAGCAGTACCAGCTCCCGAGGCCATTGCCGTCTCAGGCTCAACAGTATGTCCAAGCTCAGATTCAGAATATGCATAGAGGTCACCAGCAGAGGGGACCAGCACTAAGAAGGCAAGGTCAGGCTATGGCTTTGACCGTGGAGGAAGAGTTAGCTTCAGGTGAAGTGGTGGTAGGTACCATTCTCGTCAACTCTTTTCCAGTATCAGTATTATTTGATTCGGGTACATCGCATTCATTTATGTCTGCACAATTCACTACACGGATAGGACTGAAGCCCGAGTCATTATCAGTAAAGCTCAATATACTTACTGTTAACGGTCTTATGGGAGTAGATAGAGTGTTTTTCTCGTGTCGAATCATAGTTAGCGGTAGAGAGTTTTCTGCTAGGTTGATAGAATTCTCGATGGCCGATTATGATGTGGTCCTGAGAATAGATTGGTTGAAGGTACAATACGCAAGAATAGACTGCCATATTGGCAGGATTATTTTTGGTATTCCCGACGAACTGGAGTAGTTATTTTCCAGGGACGAAGTAGAACCTTCTCCTCTAGTATTACGGATGGCAGTAGCAGTGGCAGTTCAATTTCCCAGAGTCGTTGAAGAGTTCCCAGACGTGTTCCCCGAAGAGCTTCCAGGCATGCCCCTAGAGAGAGAGATAGAGTTCACGATTGAATTAATTCCAGGGACAGCATCAGTGTCAGGAAGAGTCTACAGGATGGCACCTTCAGAGTTAGAGATCTTGTATAAGATGATTGAAGAACTCAGAACCAAGAGATTCATTCATGCTAGTGGATCACCTTGGGGAGCCCCGATACTTCTTGTGAAAAAAAAGGATGGTATGTCAAGATTATGTGTTGATTATTGTACCTTAAACTTTGTAATAGTCAAGAACAAATATCCTCTACCAAGGATAGATGATTTATTTGATCAACTCAGAGGAGCAACAGTATTTTCGAAGATTGACTTGCGGTCAGGGTACCATCAGATCAGAGTTAGAGAGCAAGACATCTCAAAGACAGCATTTAGATCCAGATATGGGCATTGGGAGTTCCTTGTTATGCCATTTGGAGCGATCAATATGCCAGCCGTATTTATGGACCTCATGAATCATATCTTCATGCCCTATTTGGACCAGTTCGTGATAGTGTTTATAGACGACATCTTAGTTTATAGCAAGAATGAGGCAGATCATGAGCAGCATCTTCGTGTAGTTCTTCAAATTTTCAGAGAACACCAGTTGTATGCAAAGTTTAGTAAGTACGAGTTTTGGCTCGATCGTATCTCATACTTAGGTCACGTTATCACCAGAGGTGGAGTGGAAGTGGACCCCCAGAAGATAGTGGCTATAGAGTCATGGCCTGTTCCCAGTACCGCCGTAGAAGTTCGAAGTTTCCTAGGATTGGCTGGCTATTACCGGCGGTTTATCTCAGACTTTGCTCGGATTTTAGCACTACTGACGCAGTTGACCCGTAAGGATGTGCAGTTTGCTTGGACAGCAGAGTGTCAGAGTTCATTTGAGAAGTTGAAGCAGAGATTGATGACGGCTCCCATTCTCACACTTCCAGATGGGACTGGAGAATTTTCAGTTTATTGTGATGCTTTCGGTAGAGAATTAGGATGCATCTTGATGCAGCATGGTAAGGTAGTCACTTATGCGTCACGTCAGCTTCATGACCATGAGAGAAATTATCCTACCCATGACTTGGAATTAGCAGCTGTAGTTTTTGCATTAAAGCTTTGGAGGCATTATTTATGTGGAGATTTTCACCTACAACAAGAGTCTAAAGTATGTGTTTACCCAGAAGGATCTTAATATGCGTCAGCGAAGATGGCTAGAGCTACTTGTCAATTATGACATCAACTTGCAGTATCATCCTGGGATGGCCAACGTTGTTGCAGATGTACTGAACAGGAGAGCTGTAGTTTATTTTCTAACAGCACAGCCATAGTTATTAGTAGATCTTCAGAAGATGGGAATAGAAGTAGTTGTTCCAACCAATGTGGCATTGATGGCCAACATACAAGTTCAGTCCAGCATAGTTGAGAGGATCAAGATGGCACAATCAATAAATTCTAAGCTTCAGCAGCTTAGGACAGAATGTGTAGCAGGACGAAGACCAGAGTTATGTATTAATGAAGATGGTAATCTCCGACATGGGAGACGTCTTTGTGTACCCAGTAGTAATATCAGACAGGAGATCATGGCAGAGGCTCACAGTTCTCAGTATTCAATTTATCCCGGTGGCACGAAGATGTATCGAGATATCCGTCAGCATTTCTGGTAGAATGGCATAAAGAGAAAGATAGCCCGGTTTGTCTCTCGTTGTTTAGTTGTCAACAAGTTAACTGAATATCAGAGACCAGCTGGACTTCTTCAATCTTTACCGATCCCAGAATAGAAATAGGAGCACATTAGCATGGATTTTATAATGGGTTACCTAAATTCCAGCTGGAAGAGATGCTATCTGGGTTATAGTTGATCATCTCAAGATGGTAGCTCATTTTTTTCCCTTCTGAATTGGTCAGTCGACAGATCAGCTAGCAGACATGTACCTCAGGCAGATTGTCAGATTGTATGGAGTGTAAGTTAGTATCACATCAGACAGAGATTCAAGATTCACATCACACTTTTGGCGGAGTCTTCAAGAGAGCTTGGGGACTCGTCTCAAGATCAGTTCAGCTTATCATCCGCAGACAGATGGTTAGTCAGAACGCACGATTTAGACTCTCGAAGATATATTGTGATCTTGTACACTCGACTTCGGTGGTTCGTAGGAAGATCACCTGCATCTCGTGGAGTTCACTTATAACAACAGTTTCCAGGCTAGTATCCAGATGGTACCCTTTGAAGTACTGTATGGCAGGAAGTGCAGATCATCTTTAGCTTGGGATGATGTCAGCGAGAGACAGATGTTTGGTCCAGAGATGATTATCCAGACAATCGAGGTGGTCAGACAAGTCATAGATCATCTTCGAGTTGCCTAAGATCGCCAGCGCCATTAGACCGATTCTTATCGGCGTCCTCTTGAGTTTTCAGTCGGTGACCACATGTTCCTTAGGATCTCGCCTACCTATGGCGTCATTCGATTCGGTGTACGGGAAAAGCTTAGTTCTAGGTACATAGGGCCGTTCGATATCCTTGAGCGAGTAGGTGATGTATCCTATTATCTCGCTTTTCTACCGTCGTTATGTGAGATATATGACGTATTCCATGTATCTCAATTACGACGGTATATTCCGGATCCGAGTCATGTCCTTGATCATTCAGAATTGGTTGTTGGTACCAACCTTTCGTACGAGGAAAGACCTGTATCCATACTGGACCGAAGGGAGAAGGTACTCGAGAACAAGACTATTAGCTAAGTCCGTATTGCTTGGGGTCACCACCCTTTGGGTGAGTCAACGTGGGAGCGTGAGGATGATATTCGCTCGCGATATCCACACATGTTTGAATCA
This sequence comes from Iris pallida, assembly GCA_029216955.1. Lineage (NCBI taxonomy): Eukaryota > Viridiplantae > Streptophyta > Magnoliopsida > Asparagales > Iridaceae > Iris > Iris pallida. The sequence continues at coordinate 4,563,200 of JANAVB010023996.1, read as the reverse complement.
TAAGGTATAATGTCTTCCTTATGCCTTATAATTTTAATTCTTTGCTTGCATGAATGATTGCTTGATTGACTGCTAGTCGTAGCTTGCTTATGATTAATATAGCTTGTCCCGACATCTCTAGCCTCTTCATTAAATTCCGAGGACAAAATTCTTTTAAAGTGGGTAGAGTTGTCACTCCCGTATCTCGTTATACGTATTTTCGTATGCGTATACGAGATTTCTGGCATTTATCAGGTCGACCGTAATTAGACTTATTTTGCTTAGCCTCGTCTTGTTTTAATCTTGACTTGGTTTATTTGATTGGTTTGGTTCAATTTGACTTGGTTTGGCTAGGGTTGGTTTGGTTTGAGATGGAGAGGGTTGATATATAACCCAACTACTTTTCTCTCTCTCCTCATTCACTTCTTTATTTACTTCTTCATCTTCTTCATTTACTCCTCCCACCTACCAAGTTCTAGGCAAGTACAACTTGCTTCATGGAGGAACTCTATTTTTGTTGTTCCATTGTCTTTCTCACGAGATTCTAAGACACTTTAGTACTTAGCATTTTTAATTTTTATAGTTTATTTATTGTAGATCTAAGTTGGTTATATTTTTAGTTTTCTTGAGTTTTGATCTACCAAACTTTATTATTTTTAAGTTTTGATTGTTCTATGTTGTAGAGAATTCGATTTTACTCAAAATGGACATTTGTAAAGTTAGATATCGACTTCTTTTGAGGAAGTTATGGCCAAAATAAGATTTGGCCATTTTCTAGTTCATCTGTCCTGAATTTGGCAGGGATGATGAATAGTGCTGCAGGAATGAATAGTGTCACATAGTGCAGCCTGCCGCATAGTATAGCCTGTTGCATAGTGCCGCATGGTGATACAGCCTGCCACATAGTACAACCTGCCGCATAGTACAGCCTGCCACATAGTACCGTATGATGATGTAGTCTGTCGTATAGTGCAGCCTGTGGTATAGTGTAGCCTGCTACATAGTGTCGCATGGTGATGCAGTCTGCCGCATAGTGCAGCCCGCCGCATAGTACAGCCTGCCGTATAGTGTCGCATGGTGATGTAGCCTGTCGCATAGTACCGCAGGAGGCTGCATAGTACCACAGAAGGCTGCATAAGGCTATATAGTACCGCAGAAGGCTGCATAGTGTCGTAGAATGCCGCATAGTACCTATTTTGGCTGTTTTTGGCTGTTTTACGTCCTATTTGGCTGAAGTGTGGCCAGAATTTCTCCCAACTCCCAACATAAAAGTTGTAGATATTTTCTTTGGCTTCAAGAATATGTTATTAGCTATTTTCTGTAAGTTTTTCTCATTCATAATAATGTAAGGATAGAAAACGATAGTGATAGTAACAAGTAACAAGTAACTTGACGTGATGATTCTTGATAGTGACCCATCGTGGTGCACTCTTGACAAGTAACGTGACATGATGGTGGCCGTCGTGACGTACTCTTGATAAGTAAACCTAGCATAATAATCTCGATATGCTGGTATGACAGTTATCTTGACTTGATAAGTAACTCTTGTCTTGACACCGTGGGTGTTTGTGCTTGTATAAGCTACATGTCTCATCTTGCATCATGTATAGGACATAAATTTCTGGTTACCACGGTCAGGGATTCATACTAAATCTGACTAGGATAATGACTAGATTAATCAAGTAGTTTATGAAGAGATTTCCCAGCTACAGGTAGTCCCGTTATCTGGGCGCTCTAATTGGACTTGTAGCCAGCCGTCGAGTAGGGCACATTTTCAGCACACTGTCATGT
>JANAVB010023996.1:4486430-4556430 GCA_029216955.1 Iris pallida | reverse complement strand
ATATATATATATATATTGACATCTTCCCCTCGGGATTTACATATATATATATATATATATATATATATATATATATATATTGACATCTTCTTCTCCTGGCAGCTGCTAACTCCCCTTCCCCTCGGGATTCGCCCTTCCCCGTCCCTCGTCGTATTTCCCCGCCGTAGGGTCGCCCCCCGGTGTCGCTAACTTTGATATTGACATCTAACCACGTGTATCATGAGATACCATGACACAACACCACGTATCCTATTTAGTACACATACACCCAATCTCGACTCAAAAAGGACACAAAAATTCCTTTGGGGACACGTATCGAACAATTGGTGGTCACAAATTCGTAACAAATATGAATTGGACATAGAAATCAATATTACGGATGATAAAAATATAGATCTACCAAGTTGAAAGCTTCTAATACTTATATCTATCATTAGGAAGTCAAATCCACCTATGGAAAGGTTTCTATGGGTTCAATGGGTGTTCCTAACCATAAAATTGGTGAAGAATAGAGATTTATCCAACTTGTGTGTCCCTCCTTTGGAGAACTCCAAACTTGGATATAAAAGGGATGAGTCCGACATGACCTCCTAGCAATCTCCTCTTCTATGGATCTTCTTGTGCTCTCCAATGCTTTAAGCCTTCATGATGGTGAGGATGAGTAGAATTGGAAGGAATTGTGTTTGCTTGGAAAGAAGCAGCTTTGGGAAAAATGAGGCTAATGTGTGAAATGGAATGAATGGATGAATCCCTAATTAGAAATTATCCCTTATAGTAAGGTTTTGGTCATGCCAAAATATCACATTTGTCTTTCTCTATTTATCATGAATGAATGGAATCTAATTAACTAAAGGAAGGAATCTCTATAACTAAAAAGAATATTCTTTTTACGACAACTAAACTTAATTAATTCTAATTGCTAAAGTCATGACTAACAATAATTAGCACTAACACTTGCAAAATTTAATTGGCTAGCCACTAACCAACACTAATATAATTCTAGACAACCACTAATATAAAATAATATATAAAAAATTTATCAACATACAAAATTATCAAAATACCCCTATGTTGGAATGTGGTAGTTACACCATGATTAGACCTATTAACATAGTCTAGACAGCTTATACCTAGGTTAGAATAGAGTCTACTTGATACATAGCTAGCGTGCTTACGAATCCTGGTCCTCCGTATTTTGGGACTAGGACATGGCATATTTTTATGGTGGCCTATGTAGGTCAGAGTATATCGTTTCGGTTACTTACCGTGTCGAGCTACCCTGCGATAGGATCGTGCTTGACAGAAGTTAGAAATGGTTTTTGTTACCTATATACTAGGGGTGAGCATTATTCGGTTTTGGACCGAAAACTGAACGAACTGAACCGAATAAGAGATTCGGTTCGATTTTAAAAAAAATTGGTTTGGCTTAGATTTTGAAATACTAAATTTTCTTATTCGGTTTCGGTTTTGGGTTTCTGTCCAAAACCGAAAATCGAATAAGAAAATTTAGTTTATATATATATATATATATAATATATATATATATATATATATATATATATATATATATATATATATATATATATATATATATTTTTGTATATATATATATATATATATATATATATATATATATATATATATATATATATATATATATATATATATTTATATTTTTTTTTTGTATATATATATATATATATATATATATATTTATATATATATATATATATATATATATATATATATATATATATATATATATATATATATATTTATATATAAATAAATAAATATATATATATATATATATATATATATATATATATATATATATATATATATGTATATATATATATAAAAAATATATATATATATATATATATATATATATATATATATATATATATATATATATATATATGTATATATATATATATACATATATATGTATATATTTTAAAAAAAAAAATATATATATATATATATATATATATATATATATATATATATATATATATATAAATATATGTATATATATACATATATATATATATGTATATATATATATATGTATATAAACAAAAAAGTGCAAATAAACCAAAAAATTGAATAAATCGAACCGATTTAATTTAGTTCGATTTGATTCGGTTATGGGCCATTTCGGTTGCTTATTCAGTTTTCGATCCAATTTGATTTTCACTTATTCGGTTCGGTTTGAACCAAATTAACCGAATGCTCAACCCTACTATATACCCATAGGAAAATTACAGTGTTAGGTTAAAATTTTCATGGACTGGTGGACACAATTGAATGATAGGGAAAATTGTCTCTTAAGGGTATAATCTCGTGATTATGAAAGATTGGTGGATTCCAAGGTGGGTAGAAGTTGTATTATCAGACCCAAAACATGGTAGAAAATTTTATATATTGAAATGGTGGTTAGAAAGACAATCAAGTAAAATAAGATGAAGGGATCTAGGTGCTTTGTACTTTGATAAATTTTAGAAGATTATTTACGAATTATTTAAGTATTCTGAAAAAAATATTTATATATATAAAATCTTAAAGATAGAGATTTGAATCTGAAGAGAAGAGTGTCTTGAGGGTCAAATTTAAAATTTTGCATTTTGATAAATTGAATTTAAAATTTTATGATTTGATTTTAATTTTGAATTTTGAGTGTTGAATGATCAATTTGAATTTTGAATTTACGGAAATGATATTTATATATAAGAGAAATAGTTAAAAATTTGATCTTATATATTATTATGATTAAGAATTTTGGTAAATTTCATTTTCAAGGACTAAAATGAATTATTATTGGAAAAAGTCTTCAAGGAAACTAGACTACATGTTTGGATTTACAGACCGGGATTGGACTCCTTGCCTTGCTAATGAATGGGAACTAGTATTGTGTGATAGGATGAGAGATACTTTGTTGGTTATATAGCCATTCTATTATGATTTTGACTAATTGGGTAGTTAAGGGTTAACCATTTTGTTAGGTATGACATAATTTAAAAGTTTTAGATATGACTGAGTGCTATATGTGATTTTAAGTTTTGACAGGAATGATTGTTTGAGGATCAAAATAGTGGAGAAATTTTTTTGGTGAAATTACCATAAGAGAGATAAATTAAAACAATATTGGGAGATGCTCCAAGAATAATTGTTTAAGATTGTAAATAGAGAAGATGGTAAGCGAAAGAAATATTTAAACCTTGTACATAAGGCTTTGATGATTATCCATTACACACATAACTCCAAGGTATACTATATGAGTTAGTGGTTCTAGATTGATTCCCTAATTATTGATGAGAGAAGTTTGGATTAGATGATGAGTTATGAAGATAAATTATAATTTAAAATTTTGAGGATTTTAAGTTGAAATCGAAATTTGGAATTTAAAATTTGAGGATGAATTTAATTTTAAATTTCGAGGACGATTTTTTAAGGTGGATAGATTATAAACCCCCCTCCCAAAATATGTTATAATAATGACAATGAATACTAATAAAATAACTAAATATGAAGCACTCTATTTTTTACGAATTAAATAAATAAACGAATCAAATCCTATTTGGAATTCTAATTCAAATTAATTAAATCTATATCCAAAATTCTATGAGGATATTATTAAAACCAAATCTTTATAAGCCATATATTTATATATAAACTTAAATATTCTGATAAATTAATAACTATCTAAATCATTAATACTCAACTTGATTCTTGGCTGCATGCCCATGTACCTATGCCTATGCTATGCATATGCTATGCATGAGTTAATTAGTTGTACCCCTATTATTTGTATGCAATTTGGTATATGTCCCCCTTATTTTAAAAACAAAGCACAGCCCCCTAGGTGCTTAATTTTCCACTCACTTTCTTCTATGCACCAGGGGGTACAACTAATTTACTCTATAAACCAGAGGGGTGTTCTTTATTTTTAAAATAACGGAGACAGTTACCAAAATATGTACAAACTATAGGGGGTACAACTAATTAACTCATGTACAGACCCCTACACACTTTAAATTACGACCATTTTAATTAAGATACTAAAACATTTAATTATTCAATCTATCAAATCTAATAAATATTTTAGTATGATAAGTTGTCAACAAAATCTATATCAAATTTTGTCTTAATACAAAGTCAGCAACATCCTAACTTAAAATATCATATCCAAGCTAAACAACACAAAGCCCCGCTATATATACATAGCCTTCACCCTTTCTATTATCAAATCTTCTCTTCAACATGGCCACCTATCCTCCATGCTCTTCCAATTTTCTCCTTGACCGATCCAATCATGGTCGCTGTCACCACCGTCCATAGTACCAAGACATACCCTGCAAGTTTGTCGGAGACGTCGCCTTAGTTTGCTCCGATTGTGTCGACCCTCTATAGACAAGCGAGCACTTGATGCTGGAGCTTCTCGACTTCACCGAAAAGACCACTACAATGACCAAATCTTCCTCTACCAGCCCGTTGACTTGGCCGTAGTTCCCTGTCCCGCTCAATTCAATCAGATGAATCAAGACGCAACAGCGTTGGACTTTACCATACAATGGCTCGCTCGATGTCCCGCTCAGTCGAGGCAGCTCCTCGCTAAGGTGCGTGGCTTCGATGAACTTGTCTTAGCTTGGCCTTCACACTAAACAAATAGATGTTTTCACTTGCATGAAGTATGTATGCTAATAAAAAAGCTGAATCCACATAGCTAAGAAAATAATCCCAATTGTGCCGAATGTGTATAGAACTTGGAAGTGTTAGCTTGTTTCTGAGATATCACTCCACGATGGCTTTCAAAGGGTCACTCAGCCTTTCAATCGTACGTATTGAGTTAAGCAAAGAGATGCCACGGCTATCGACTTGATGTCATAGCAACACGTCCTACGAACCCATAATTGGTCTTATAGAAGATGGCACATTTCTATTGTTTCATGGCTGACTCCAGTCCCTAAATACGTAGAACTATGATATGTCAACATGCCATTTGCATATTTATCCAGACTCTAGTCACACTCAAATACGTATAAGCAATGAAAATCAGAGCAGGTGTCAATGTAATCATAATAATAACATCCACAACACTAACTATACTATGAACTAAGAAAATATATGACAAATAAAGAACATAATAGAAGGCATCACTAATGATACCTGAAGATTTCGAAGGTGTAGCTCCTACTATGCCTATGTCAGATCTCAGCAATAACTTAGAGATATCACCAGGTTCTCAGAAGGGACATAGCAAGATATATAATATACAAGCCAACTGTACAATAAATAACATACATGGAAAGGCACGTAATAATACAAAAAATAAAGACTAAAGACAGTACAATATAAGAATGAAACATGAAAAAAATAGCATGTCATCTAAAGTCGTGCTAGTAAATGTGACTACAAGTAAATCGGGGCAACCACAACTCAATGGAAGCTCACAGTTGTAGGGTGTAAAAAATTATGACACGCTGACATAAGACTCAACCAAAGCCATACGCTCAAGGCCATACGCTCAACCAAGGCCATACGCTCAGCCAAAGCCATACGCTCCAGGCCATACGCTCAGCCAAAGCTGTACGCTCAGTGAATATTTTATTATTTCTTGAAAGACAGCACAGCATACATTTAATGGAGGATGAATCTGACACTTCGTCTTTCGTGCAAAGACAGCTGCCCTATGAAGATTAGCCGTCGTATGGATTTTCGAGAATTGATTTTGTCTCTTACGAGGACAGCTCATCAGCCATCATAAATGCACAGCCATCATTACTGTCATTTCTGACAGTCTGTCAGCCATCATATCTGCAACACGACGCTCGAGAGATATTTGTCAGTTATTTGAAGATATGGCGTATTTGAGAAGATTGAGGACATCCACGTGTCCACTCCCTCAATGCTTACGACTCCTTGCCAACCAAGTGAGCGTATGGACTCCATACGACTCCTTGCCAACCAAGTAAGCGTATGGACTCCATACGACTCCTTGCCAACCCAGTAAGCGTATGGACTCCATACGACTCCTTATCAATCAAATGAGCGTATGGACTCCATACGACTCCTTGTCAATCAAGTGAGCGTATGGACTCTATACGACACCTTGTTAATAAAGTGAGCGTATCAGCTTTGTATGACTCCTCTTCAACCAAGACAGCGTATCACAGCAAATGCGTTCAAGATGACTTCAAACGTACAGTCAACACACGTTCTCACGTGTCCTGTACTCAGTTACCCACTTACTCAGAAGTTATGCAACGTGGCATCCATGCCATCAATCTCTCCTAGATATATTCCACTACTTTCAACCGCACTCCAATGTGTCTCCATCAGAATTCGCCACGCGTCCCTGCAGTTATGCACACGTCAAGTAACTGACTGAGCGTATGCTTCAGAACAGTTATCTGGAACTCTATAAAAGAGAGTTTCTTAATCTTCATCAGATACTACAGTCAATTCAGAGAGAACAGAGAGATTGCCCAGTTGCTGTCCAAGTTCTTCGAAGTTCGAGTTTTCTTCATCGCATCGTCCAAGGGATAAAGTAATCGTCTTCTAGATTAGATTCCTATAGTTGTAATTTTCCCAGAAACACAATAAATAAAGTGAATTTATTTATGAAAAACAAATTGGCGACTCTACTGGGGAAAGCTGTCTCCTCCAATGAGATAGCAACAACTCAATACGATACTTCGTCAATCGGCTCGACGAAGAAAGTGATGGTCGTACAATTCGACCAATCTGCTTACGAAGAAATGCACAAAGCGAAGGAGGGCCGAACCGCTTCCTCCGCTCATCTTGCTGCCAAGAAGAAGGGATGCTCTGTCTATGTCCCTAAGTCTTCTTCGACGGCCCGAGACGCTTCTGTCACTCACGCTGACAAGAATACGTCTCCAACTTCAACGAAGCACGCCTCGGCTTCTCTGAACACGACAACAGTGGCTTTTCCTAGCCACGCTGACAAAGTGGGTTCTTTAACCAAGTCAGCGTGTCCAAGGAAAACCATCTCTGGACATGTCAAAGTCTCTTCTCCTTCTACCCTTACGACAGCAGTCGGTTCTTTAGTCATTAATGACTCTATGCGTATGGCAGTCAAAGGGCAGCGTACGGCAAAGGCAGCGTACAACAAAAGCCAACAGCAGGCAGCGTACGCTAAGCCAAAGCCAGCGTATGCTAGTAAAAAGGCAGCATATGACCAGAATTCCAAACTGAAGTCAGCGTATGCCAACCAATACAGTCCTTTGACTGTTTCTCAAAATCAGGCTGGGGTTCTCTTCCACAGAACATACAAATGATTCCCCCACAACTTGCACATCTTATACCAACCAAGGAGAAAGACTCTTTAGTCAACTCCTCTACTCCTAAGGTCTTTACCTCTGGAGTTAATTTGACTAGTACTTTTACTAGATCAAACAAAGGAAAACGCCTTTTGGCTACTTCCTCTAAAGATGGATTATTACCGACTCCTAGTCGGAATAATGTCCATCTTCCTTCTCTCAAAATTTCCCGATCTGAGAAAGGCAAATTACAGGTATCCAAGAATGATACTAAAGTCATATCTCCTACAGATCTTCGTAACAAGCTTAATCGGAAACATCTCGGTTCCACTTCCGGTATAAGGAAGCCTTATCAAACTGAGACAAGTATACTAGACTCTGATGCAGAATATGCCAAAAACTATATCGCTCAGATTAATCAGTCTTTATACACTCAAGAACCGAGAAGACAGAAGAATAAGAGACAAGTTTCTACACAAAAACTATCTTCAAGTACTTCCCAATCTGTTCCTACAGATCTTCGAGAACATTTGCAAAACAAACGGAGAATCGACACTCCATCTGGCTATGACATTGCTCATATTCGTCATAAAGAGCATGGTTGTAACTTTCGACCTCGAGTCGTCATTCAATATTGTTGTTCACCAAAAAGACGATCTGTCTTCGAACGGATTCAATATGAATCAATATCAGACGAAGACGAACCTCTTTATGCTTTTGTCAACATGACCTCCAGAAATATTGGGGGTAGAATACGATCTGATGTTATGTTAGATTCTGAAGATGGTGTTTACCTCGGCACCTGATCCAGGACCGGAGCCTCGACCAGGGTCTCTTTTTCTTCTCATTCAAATGATAATCCGGAGATCACAGAGGACTTCCTTGGAGAGTCCAACTTCCCGGTATTGACTCCCGTAAATAGCCCCAGGAAAGAGACTGATTTTCACTGCGATGATTCAGAACAGACTGTTTCATCGTCTATTCCTCGAACGATTACCGCTTATATGGTAGATGGTAATCAAGATCCTTCGACTAGCACTGAAGCTCATGAACAGAGGATTTCTTCTTTGGAACAACAGTTGCGAGCCATGGCAGATACATTGACTGCTATGCATACTCTTATGCAAACTCAGCAACAAACATAACAGGTTCAACAAACAGCACTGCCAGTAGTATTAAATACTCCTGTTGCCCTAAACCTTGAACCTTCTACTATGCCGGGGGTACAGTCTAATGTTCATGTACAACCCACTCCAAGTCAGTCTGGAGCTGGGGGTGGTACATATGCTGCAGTCCCTCCTCCCAATTATGTTCAACAAGCAACAACACCGTAATCTTCCGGAGATGTCACTGAAGAGTTAAAAAATCTTCGGTCTCAGTTCAAAGCATTCAAGCAAAAAGATGGCTTACAAAGATTGGGTATCAAGCAGCCTTATCCCATACAATGGAAGGAGGTATCATATCCACCAAAATACAAACCTCCGACCATCTCTTTCTTTGATGGGACTACCTCTCCAAGTCAGTTCATTAATCATTTCGACGTAATGACTGATCAGTTGCAACCAAGCGATGCCCTCCTCACTCGGGTATTCGTCGGTTGTCTTAAAGGAACCACTTATGAATGGTATCGAAGTCTCCCTGATGGGTGTATTACTTCATTTGCTGGGTTCAAACAGATGTTCCTAGAACGATTCTATAAAGGCGTCAACGACATGACCATGTCAGCTCTCATAAGAATTAAACAGCAAAATAATAAAAGCACGGAGAGCTTCATTGAAAGATTCAGAAGAGAAGCCCTCAAAATGCCTCTCGGAACTCCCGATGCCGTCACTATCGACACTTGCAAGTCGAATCTCTTACCAATCATCAGCATGTGGACAGGATCCACTCAATTCTAAGATTGGCCTTCTTTCATCATCAGTGCCAAAGTCGTCGAAGTCAGTACTGAGACCTTCAAAGGCCTGGGGGTACAAATGACTCCTAAGGAATCAAATCAGAGTACCGGTAATAATGCTCGACACAACAATCGTAAAGGAAAAGAGACTCTCGAAGTCAATCTCCAAAGCAAAAATCAAGAGGTAATGTCTGCTCAAGCTACCCCAGCCCCAATAAATCAACAACAGAGACCTCCTCGGCCGAAGAAAGAGTATTCTTTTGACGATGATGATGTTCAGGGTATCTTTGAATGCATGCTCAAAGGTAACAAGATACAATTACCAGAAATCAAAAAGCCTGATGAAGCCAACAAGACGGATCATCTAAAATACTGTCTATATCATAGAATGCTGGGTCATACAATCCGGTCTTGCTATGTATTAAAAGGAAAGATCTAGGAAATGATTAAATCAGGAGCTGTGACACTGACACCTAAAGACAAGACAGTCACAGCAAATGTGATTTCAATGCAGTTCGGTGACTTCCCTCCGTTAATGGTGGAAAGTGGGATTATTCATATTTCCAATACAACTCTTGAAGTTGTGAACATCCCACCAGCACAGAATGAAGGACTTGTTCCTGTCACAACTAAAAAAGGAGAGATCATGTGGATTCACCCAGATTTAATGACAGAGTTCGAGACGTCTTCCTCTTCTCCTCAGAAGACTCCTTTGTATAAAAAGAAGCCTGGGAAGACTAAGTCATGCAATGTGACTTCTAGTATCATGCCCAATCTTTCTCTAACCTCTACTTTCATCTTGGCAGGAAATTCACCCCCTACGGAAGTAGAAACTATACATCAATCCGAAGACAGATACAAACCTGCGTTTCATCTATATAGTTCACAGTCTCATGAATTATTGACGAAGATGGGTTATGATCTAGCTATTGCTCCTGGTTTAAACTCAGGCAAAGGACTCCGAGCACCTCTAGCCCTCACTTTGAGACATAATCAATCTCGTGTTGGTCTCGGTTTCTGGACTGAAGCTCTTATCAAGCACAAAAGAGCCAAGAACAAGATGAAGGATTGCAATATGGTTTCAATAGACCCTGAACCTGAACCTGATGTTGAAGCTCTCTCCGAAATCCGGTCAGGAAAAACATACTTGAAAGATTATGCTGAAGTTCCTGAAGAAATTTCTGATGTCCCTCCGGTTGTAGCTCCAGCACCCATTTCTAATGAAGGACCTTCAAATGCTCCTGTTGAGACAGTTCCTTCTAAACCAACAGCAGCTGACAAAGGCAAACAACAAGTCCGCTTCGACAAACCATTGAAGAAGTCTTCTCCTACAGGACTTGAAAGGCCTTATAATTTTTATATATTGGCTCAACTAGCCAATACACCAGCTAAATTATCAATCTTTGAGCTCTTACGCCTCTCTAAAGAGACTCGAAAAACTCTGAGTGAAGCGTTGTTGCAAGCAGAAACCTGCCTGACTTTCCTTAAGAAACCGAAAACAGAACCAGTCTCTCATCTTCATTGTCATAATGTATTGGAATTAATTCCAAACATTACCTTTACGCAAGACGATATGCTGCTAGAGGATAATCGACATGACCGTCCTTTATATTATACAGGATATGTCGATTCTATGAAGGTTGATCATCTACTGATTGATCCTGGATCTGCTCTCAGTATTATGCCAAAAACTATGCTATATGCACTGAAAATACCCGTACATAGTCTTTCCAGTACTATCACTACCATCATGGGATTCAATCAAGGAAAAAGTGAGCCTTTGGGCAAGATTCGCCTCAAATTTCAAATAGGCAATCTTAGCACTAAAGTTACTTTCTACATCATCGACAATCATGGTTGCTCATATAATGCTCTATTGGGGAGACCATTCTTGCATGAACATAATATTGTTCCTTCGACTCTTCATCAATGCTTCAAATATATTGATGATAATGGAGAAGTTCAAAAGGAAGTTGCAGATCTCTATCCATTCAGAGGAGTCGAAGCTTACTTCAATGACGCTCGCATGTACAAAGATGAATACTCAAAAGTCTTGCAAGCTATGGATAACGACGATGAGACATCAAAAGTCGACACCTTTGTTATTCCTGTAAAAGGGCGTATCACTTATCCGCAGTCTCTTAAACCATCTGAAGATGGTTCACTGATAATTCCTGTCAGTGGACGTACTACTGCATTGTCTTCCCAAGCTCCACAAAGTTCGCTGATAATTCCTGTCAGTGGACGTACCACTCCCCCTCCATCTTTTCAGGCTAGACCAGATACTCTGGTCATTCCGGTCAGTGGATGTACTACTTATCCACGATCTTCTTCAAGGGAGCTCACGTCTTCTGAGCCTTTTGTTATCGATCTTAATCGAAACAAAACTTCTGATCACTCTTCTTCTCCCCCTTTAGTCATTAATTTGACTAAGTCTGATAAGGCTCAGCCTTCTTCTGTAAATACAGCATCTAATATTAATGAAGCATCTCCTTTACAGTATGATGTCTGTAATCATGTACAAAGTTATTTACAATTGCTAGATAGCTTAAAGCCCCTAACTATAGGAGTTGTTCAAACTCTTCACACAGAAGTATCATTAGAGTCTGTACAAAAATCATACTTCATGGTCCCTATTAGAAAGTTGGGAGAAAATCCAATATTTTTCCATAAAGGACCCTAGAATCCTCCTAACCTGGAAGAAGATGACAAAAACGACGATACTGGAAGGTTACAATTACGTCGCTACAGTCAGCAGTCCAAGAATATCATCAAGAATATGGGTTATGACTTCAGAACCAGCCTCAATAATGGAAAAGGAAGAAGAATGCCTGTTCGAATTCCTCCATTAACATACGAAAGGACAAAATGTGGTTTAGGTTATATTGCTCCTATCTCTTTTATCAACGCAGTCCATGAGGATTCAGAATTCGATGGAGACGAACGTCTAAGTCTTCCGATTCCCTCTCTTGGGATTCTGACACAAGTATTGGCAATTTTCATCGTTCTGTTCTATCCATCAATATGGTCTCTGTCGATGGCTCACAAGAAAATAATGAAGATGAGGATGATTTTGAAATATCACCCGAATCAGAACAATGGGCTCAAAGATTAGATAATCAATGGGAATTCAGGTTTGAGCAAAGAGAACCTCCCACTGAAGATAAATTGATCTAAATTGATGTTGGTGAAGAGGGGTCACCCAAACCAATATTCATCAGCAAAAGTCTTTCAGAAATAGATAAGCAAGACATGATCAAGCTTATTCATGATTATATCGATGTCTTCGCCTGGAGCTACGAGGATATGCCAGGACTAGATCCAAAGATCGCAACGCACAAACTTAATATCATGCCAAATGCTAAACCGGTCAAACAACAACAACGACGATTTCGTCCAGACATTATGGATATAATTGAAGCTGAAGTCAACAAACTTATGACTTCCGGATTTATTCGAGAGGAACAACATCCTGAATGGGTGGCTAACATCGTTCCTGTCCTCAAAAAGACTGGCAAGATTCGAGTCTGTATAGACTTTCAGGATCTTAATACGGCTTATCCTAAAGATGAGTTCCCTCTTCCAATCACCAACGTCATGATCGATAACACGTGTGGTTTCGAACGAATGTCATTCATGGATGGTATTCGGGGTATAATCAAATCAAAATGTTTTCAGATGACGAGAGACATACTTCCTTCAGAATGCCGATTGGTACATACTGTTATACAGTGATGCCGTTTGGTCTCAAAAATGCAGGAGCTACATATCAGCGAGCAATGAGCACTATATTCCGCGAACATCTCCGGAAAATAGCCGAATGCTATGTTGATGATATTACTGTCAAAAGTCGACGAAAGGAGGATCATATCCAAGATTTGAAGACTATCTTCGATTTAATGCGTCAGCATCAACATAAAATGAACCCTACTAAGTCCTTCCTGGGCGTCTCTAGTGGTAAATTTCTCGGCTTTGTCATTACCGCTAAAGGTATACACGTGGATCCCGAGAAGATCAAAGCCATCCAAGAGATGCGTCCTCCACGCACCTTAAAAGAGCTACGAGGATTTTAAGGAAGAATTGCTTATATCAGGAGATTTATTTCCAACTTGTCAGGACGCTGCAGACCATTTAACAAACTTCTGAAGAAAGGTGTATCTTTCGTCTGGAACGAAGAATGTCAAAAAGCATTTAACGATATCAAATAGTATCTTATGAACCCTCCGGTTTTGGTACCTCCCGTCTTGGGAATACCATTCCTTCTATATGTTTGAGCCATGGATCATTCTCTCGGTGCATTACTCGTCCAGAAAAATAAAGATGGCCCTGAACAGGCTATTTATTATCTCAGTCGCACAATGACAGGTGCTGAACCGCGTTATTCCCTAATCAAGAAAGAATGCTTAGCATTAATATTTGCCGTTCAGAAGATGCGATATTATATTATCGGTCAAACGATTCACGTCATTTCCAGAGTGAATCCCATCAGGATTATGATGAAAAAACCTGGTATTCTCAACTCCAGACTGGCTAATTGGGGAATCTTGTTAGCTCAATATGACATGCATTATATTCCTCAAAAGTCAGTAAAAGGACAAGCTCTTGCTGATTTTCTGGCAGCTCATGCGGTGCCAGAAGATTCTAAATTATATGATGAGATTCCAGATAAAGTTCTGAATTCAAATCTGGTTTCCGAAGAAACTCCTACCTGGCGTCTATTCTTTGATGGAGCATCTAGAATAGGTCCTAATGGCGATATTGTCGTCGGAGTTGGGATTTTTCTCGTATCCCCAGAAGGGCTGACTATTCAAAGGGCTTATTCTTTGGATCAATTATGTTCAAACAATGTAGCCGAATACAATGCATTGCTCATCGGTCTTCAACTTGCTAAACATCTGGATATCTAATATTTAGAAGTTTATGGAGATTCTAAGCTTATCATCAATCAGATCAGAGGAACGTATGAAGTCCGTCATCAAGATTTGATACCTTATCATCGAGCAGCACTCTCTATGGCCTTCTCCTTTGAAGGTTTCTTTATTGAACATGTTCGACGAGCCTATAATACAGAAGCCGATGCTTTGGCTAATCTTGCTGCTGTGTTAGCCATACCAATCAGACGTCAGCAAGTGATAGTGGTTCATAACCAAGAACTATTCTATGTTGAGAATAATTTGGCTTTGGGTTTTTCCCATAATCCAGACGAAAATTCTCTCAACCTTGGTGAATTTTCATCCAACCTTAGCACTGGATTAAGGTTTGACAAAGTATCTTCATCTTCTTCTGATTCTACTATGGAATATGTCTTTTCTAACAAAACAGAAGCCATAACTGAAGACTGGAGACGTCCGTTTTTAGACTTTGTGTTGTATGACATACTTCTCGACAATTCGATCGAAGCAGCATCTATCCGGTGTCGATCTCTCAGATTCTATTATAATCATACAACGAAGACACTATATCGTCGGGCCTACGACGGTCTTCTCCTCCGATGCATCGCTGGTGAAGAAGCACAACAGATTATCCGTGAGGCACATGATGGTGTTTGTGGAGCCCATCAACCAGGTCCTAAACTTCAAGATCGTATCTGACGTATGGGTTATTATTGGCCCACGATGGTGGCTGATACCATTCAATATGCTCGAAAATGTAAAGCCTGTCAAATTTATGCAGACTTTATCCATCAACCATCAGAGTTCTTACACCCAACAGCGGCATTATGGCCCTTTGAGGCTTGGGGCATGGATGTCATTAGTCCTATCAACCCACCATCATCAAAAGGATATCGATTTATTCTAGCAATAACCGATTACTTTTCCAAATGGGCTGAAGCAATCCCGTTATCTGAAGTCAAAACTTCTAATGTCATCAACTTTGTCAAACATCATATCATTTATCGATTTGGTGTTCCTCGGCGTATTATTCATGATAACGGACCGCAGTTCGTCAGTCAGAAATTTACTCGATTCTGCGACGACCATCGAATCAATAATTTAGCTTCAACAGCATATAATCCAGCAGATAATGGATTGGCAGAAGCTTTCAATAAAATGATCATCAAAATCTTGAAAAAGTTCATTTTTTCCAACAAACGCAACTGGAGCGAGAAGCTTGGTGAATGTTTATGGGCCTACCGTACCACAGTTCACAATTTGACTGGATGTACGCCTTTCTCTTTAGTATATGGGTGTGAAGCTGTTCTTCCCCTTGAGATCCAGATTCCTTCTTTGAGAATCGCAATCTCCAATGAACTTACAATAGAAAATAATGATCGTCTTCGACTTCAAGAGCTGGAAGCTTTAGATGAAAAGCGATTGTATGTTCAACAAAATATCGAGCTGTATCAGGCCCGAGTTTCAAAAGCTTTTAACCGGAAAGTAAAAGTCAGAGCATATCAGAAGGGAGAACTGGTCCTTACCGTCAGACGTCCTATGACTATGACACATATGAGCAAGGGTAAATTCGATACGAAATGGGAAGGCCCATTCGTAGTAAACAAAGTCTTCTCTAATAGATCATATCAGCTTGCCTCTATGGATGGTAAAGTCACGACGATACCTATCAATGGCAAATTCTTAAAGAAATATTATGTATAAATTTCATCAATATATAATATTTTCATTTGTTTCCCAGCAAATATAAAATCAGAGTTAAATTCTTCTCTACAAAAATTATCTCGATATCATTATCCCAGAGAAAACTGACATTCTACCACGTATCATCTTCCCAGAGAATTTAATATTCTATTTTATTAGATCCCAGTGGGTTTAATAAAGATCTCGTATAGAAAATCATGTCCATATTACCTCTGAATTTTCTATCTCAGTATCATATTTTCTATTCTATGAAAATGATACCTAGTCTTTTGATTTCCGAGTTCAAAGATCATGGAAAATAGAGACCAAATATATCTTTATATCTGAATTTTGTTTTCTCTATTCAGTATTAAACTAAAATTATCTTTGGTTTAATATCGTCTGATAGAATTACAAAAGTTTATTTGTATATTCTATTCTATTGAAATATGTCATGTATTATTTACCTCTGAACATGTTTTCTACAAAAATATCATCCACAGAATTGACATCAAGTCAAAGATATTCATTTATTCAATCAAAGTCAAAATTACAAGTGGGTATCAAAAATTCAATACATGAAAAATGTAAAAGATCTATTTAGGAGGTGTAATTATCTCCTGAATACGAACAATTACATTATTCATCTTGTCTTTATGAGCTTTGTAGATTCGCTCTGCTGCTTCAACTCCAACCATTCGTTGGTCATAATCCGCGATAATAAAGCTACGACGGTTTGTCTCTTCAATCTGGTTAGCTTGCATTAGTTCTCGCTCTTGCTGTAGAAGTTTGCAGCGTTCAGCTTCAGATATACGAGCAGTGGCAATCTCCGATTGCTCCTTTTCCATGAAGGCAATTCGCTCCTGGAGACGAGCCAACTCCTCCTTCAACTTCTGAAGCTCTTCAGCTTTTGATGCTTCATCTTTCTCCAAACGCTCCATATTCTGACGAGTGGTTATTATTTCTTCATCTTTTGCTATTAACTCTTCAGAAGACAGAGCGAGGAATTCTTTCAAAGCAGTGTGCTGAGCTTGAGCTTCATTTTCCAATTGGGCAATCTCAGCTGCAGTCAAAGACTTAATATCCTCCTTTTTGATCTCCCAGTACTTATAGATGGTTGCTTCTAAATCATCCAGGAGATGCTCAAAGAAGACACACTGAGTCTCATAACCAGCCTGTCTCAAAGCTAAAAGCGGGAAATTAATCGCCACTCGAAGACTCGAAAAAGGCATAGTTTCATCCTTCATAAGTCGCCTTGAGAATGTATCCAGATATGAATAAATAATATCTGAATACATCCCCATGACTTTTGCTATCCCTGTTTCAAAACCGGAAGTCGCTGTAACTGTAAAGGAAGGAGCAGGAGTAGCCTCTATTCTGGGAGTTGAAGTGGGTGCTTTTGGAGAACTAGGAAAATGTGAGCTCCCCTCACCCATATCGGTCTGGACAAGTGGGGCTTGAGTCGAGCTCATTGCGGGTGCAGTTTCTACAACTGTTAGAATCAAAGAAGCATGATCAAAATTAAAAGACAATAAAGCAAGGAAAAAATAAAACTTTGCTAAATAAAATATTACCTGAAGATGGTTCGTATTCTGTTTCATTTGGATCATTCAGCCCAGCTCGTAATCTGTTCAGAGTGTTTTCTGACACTGGGTTTATTTCACTGCTGCCCACCCCAGAAGTACTCGGAGCATGGACTTCTATTTCTAGAAGTTTCTCCGGCTCTGGAGTCAACCCTGAATGTTGACCAGCTGTCTTCAGTACATCAATTTGAGTGTGAGATGGTGGCTCATCTTCTATATCCATGTCCTCTTCTTCAAAAGAATGAGACGAAGGTTCATAGTCAACCTGTTCGTCATCACTCTTATTGCTCTCAGAAACTTCAACAATTGGCTTGAGAGTAGTGGCTTCCTTCACTGATTCTCTCGAAATCAGTAAGTCATTAGCTGTTTTAGTCTGATTCTCTGCCTCTACCGCGAGTTGACTAGTCACCTGCGCATCATCGGCCGTTGGCGGAGTCAACTCCATATCAGAAGGCATAGATGGTTCAGCAAGTTCAGGCACATCCTCTTCAATAGGTTCTATCTTTACCGTAGAAGCAAAGGCAGCTTGCTTCTCTAAAGCCAATCGCTCGGCACGATTGGTGGGACTCTCTGCATCGAGACAAATCACAGATTTAGTCTTTGAAACTATCACCTTTCTTCCTATTCTTTTTGTTAGTGGAATAGTAGGATAATTATCTTTGGAGTCACTACCTGCTTCGTCCGTATCTCTGATTCGTATTCCACGATTACGAGCCTCTGCCCAAGTAACCCTTTTTGGAGCAGGTCCAGAAGCATCTTTGCCCCGCTTCCTTTTTGGTGTATTGTCGGCAGATACACTCTCTTCAGCCCTTCCAATAGGTACATGTAATGGCTGATGAAGTTCATCAGAGAAGAAAGTCTCTAAAACTTCATCATAACCTTCATCAGTAGCCAGAGTATCTTCTCGGTCATGACAATCTCTTGGCAAGGCTGATTTGGTTGATCTCTTATCAACATGGATAAAGCTTTTACCTGAGATGCTGAATTTTTCATCAAAGGTATTAGCCGATACATAGAATTTGGCATAAGATGCCAACATTTTCGCTCCTCTCCGATAAGTAACCGGATCTGGCATAGAAAAGGTAGCCCCGGTGCCTTTAGCAATATAGTATATCCAAGCTCTGGCACCATCGATTAATCCGCCTTGGTAGCCAAAATATGTCGTTGCATTTCCCACATGCAACTGATCATAGCCAAATTGCCGAGCAAACCTACTCGGAAGGTATGGCTCCAGATAGGTGACATCATCACGGCGGCAGATCAAGTGAGATGGCCTGATCCTCTTCAGCCATTCATGTTGAATATCATCTAACTCATTAGCACCGATGCCATCAATCAACTTCTCAGGTATGGTTTCATAACCAACAGGTGGAGGAACACAAGTAAAACTCCATAATTCTTCCATGTTTAATATGGTTCTACAATCTGTTAGAGTGTCATACCTCCACTTTGGTGTGTGATGATATCTTTCCAAAAAAGTATCGTCATGTCTGGCCATTCCAACACTCATGAGAGATTCGAAATGGAGAAGCAGCCACCCAAATAAATATGTAAAGGGCATTTCTACCCGGGGAAAAGTTGTGAGCTTCTTCTTCGCTAATTCAAACATCCTGTCTGTATATGCCCTGAAGCCAGCATTCAAACGGTATGTCATTGCTGTCAGTAAATCCATCTTGTACCCGAAAGTCAGACGGACTGCTGCAAAAACAACTCCTCTGTGCATCCTGTCTGCTGAACAGGTGCCGGGGACTACAAATTTTCTCAGCCAGAGGGATATAAATCTGGCTAGATGACCTTCATCAGATAATTTTCGGCCACCTTATTTTATATAAGTCTCTAACCTATCACCAGCTTTGTAGGTGTCTTCGTCTTCATCAATGATGATGTCGTCATGGGTGGTGTCCTGGATTAGTTTGTCAATCTCAGCCTGACTCAAGGGTTTAAAGCGACCAACATATTAATCTGTCTTCTTCTTCTTCTGAACTTCTTCAGTGCGGCCTTGGAATAAATAGGCCATCCACTTAGAAGAATAGCAGTTGGAACCTCCCTCTGCACCTTGTGCCTTATAAAAAGCCTTACATATACTGTAATGGCATATTAATTCTTCAAATACATGAAGAACCAGTGGGTTGGCTTCGGAAATTTTGTTCATTTCATCAATAAAAGGAATATACTCTTCATATGGCAAATCTCCTGTTGGCAGCTGAGAAATGTATGCCATCTCATGGAGGGTGAATCCCATCTCGCCTCTTGGAGTCATAAAAGTGTATGGTAATTATACCTTTCCGCTAATACCAAGAATAAATCTGGGTTTGGCCTAAAACCATAAGCGGTGCACTTAATGGCATTATATAGGCCTATCGCCTTTAACTGTTCCCCAAAGTTGTTCAGAATCCATCTTATAAGAACGGTCCATCTGGTATTTTCCGGGTTCACCAGACCAGTAAGCCTCATAGACTATTTTGGGTAAATAGCATTTTCTAGCTGAACAAATTCATTTGCAAATATTGGGACTCTAACTGGCTTCAGAAGTGCCGAGTCCTCAGGAGGAATGGTAGCTGGCAGCAATCCTCGCAAAACGGAGACATGTGGTTCAGTACCACTGCGGAATCTTCCTTGACTGTATCCTATCCATCCAGCTTTTGCTTGACGGAATGGAGTGATATCCCACTTCATTTGCCTTTGATGACTCGCGTGGAATAAGCGAGCTATGTTGATGCTTTTGGACAAACCAGTCAGATACATTGGCTGATTCGCATCACCATCTCCATAATATGAGTATGACACTTTATCAAGAGCAGGCTAGGAGTTTATATCAATAGCATCTCCAAAAAGAAATGCTGGCTTCGAGTGGGTAGCACTATCCACACTCTGTAGAGGCAGTCCACTCATCATATTCAGCAGGGTGTCATTCTCCTGATTTGTCAAAATAGCTATCCTTGTAGAAGGCCCATCAAATTGAGGAAAACGAATATGTGATAGGTCACTGTTATAGTTGTTTCCTACACATCCTTCAAATTGTGCATCTTGAGCCAGAATATCCACTGCAAAAGAAGAATAAGAAGTTAGAAATCTTCAACACAAAGAGATGACAAAGATCAACATACGCTCAGTCTATCCTAAGCGTATGGCAGATTCAAAGATCAATATACGCTCATTTTATCCTAAGTGTATGGCAGATTTAAAGTTCAACATACGCTCATTCTATCCTAAGCGTATGACAGATTCAAAGACCAACATACACTCACTCTGTCTTAAGCGTATGACGAGTTCAGAGATCAACATACGCTCACTCTATCCTAAGCGTATGACGAGTTCAGAGATCAACATACGCTCAGTCTATCTTAAGCGTATGACGAGTTCAGAGATCAACATACGCTCACTCTATCCTAAGCGTATGACGAGTTCAGAGATCACTTTTACGCTCAGTCTATCCTAGGCGTATGATGAATTTTAAGTTCAGTTTACGTTCAGCTTTTTCAAAGATTAGAGTATGATGGGGTCTTTTTTCTTAAGCGTATCAGCGTATGGTTGACAAGATGTTCATCAAAAATACGCTAACAAAGGAGTTAGTGTATCTCAGTGAGACAACTTGACATAATGTATTCCTTCAAATCAGCGTATTTTGACATCTCTATCAAAGATACGCATATTTTACAGAATACGCTCCAAACATATTTTTCGTATAAACGAAAAATATGGAATATGACTAAACCCTAAAGAGGGAAGCGTATTTTTTGACGTATTGACCCTAAAAAGGGATACATTTTATGATTTTGTCCTAACCAGAGCCCTAAATAGGGAATAGTTACTGTTCATTATTTCCATCCTCACCATAGAGGGGCTTCAATGGGCGTTCACTTCGTCGAAGACGCTCATCAACAGTCTTCTTAGTGGCAGCGGCGGCAGGTTGAGATGACTCCGCAGGAGCCTTCCCTTTTCCCTTCGCAGCAGCGTCAACTTTGGGCGCCATTGATGAAGATTGAGTCGAAGAAGAAGAAGTTTTGAGTTTTGAAGTTGTTTTCTCTCTCTAAGACAAATGCAAAAGTAAAGAAATGAATTAGGTTTTGAAGGACCTATTTATAGAAGAAAAGAGAAGTTGAAACGGCGGCCGTTCTTTAAACAGAATCCCTAAAGATTTGCACTGATATTGACGAAATCATGCCAGCGTGTCAAGACTTATTCCTACTTTAGAGTTCAAAGTAATTTCGAGCTTTTGAAATTTATAAAGTTCGAAAACTTTGAAGGGGGTCTTGTAGGGTGTGAAAAATTATGACACGCTGACATAAGACTCAACCAAAGCCATACGCTCAAGGCCATACACTCAACCAAGGCCAAACGCTCAGCCAAAGCCATACGCTCCAGGCCATATGCTCAGCCAAAGCTGTACGCTCAGTGAATATTTTATTATTTCTTGAAAGACAGCACAGCATACATTTAATGGAGGATGAATCTGACACTTCGTCTTTCGTGCAAAGACAGCTGCCCTATGAAGATTAGCCGTCGTATGGATTTTCGAGAATTGATTTTGTCTCTTAAGAGGATAGCTCATCAGCCATCATAAATGCACAGCCATCATTACTGTCATTTCTGACAGTCTGTCAGCCATCATATCTGCAACATGACGCTCGAGAGATATTTGTCAATTATTTGAAGATATGGCGTATTTAAAAAGATTGAGGACAGCCACGTGTCTACTCCCTCAATGCTTACGATTCCTTGCCAACCAAGTGAGCGTATGGACTCCATACGACTCCTTGCCAACCAAGTAAGCGTATGGACTCCATACGACTCCTTGCCAACCCAGTAAGCGTATGGACTCCATACGACTCCTTATCAATCAAATGAGCGTATGGACTCCATACGACTCCTTGTCAATCAAGTGAGCGTATGGACTCTATACGACTCCTTGTTAATAAAGTGAGCGTATCAGCTTTGTATGACTCCTCTTCAACCAAGACAGCGTATCACAGCAAATGCGTTCAAGATGACTTCAAACGTACAGTCAACACACGTTCTCACGTGTCCTATACTCAGTTACCCACTTACTCAGAAGTTATGCAACGTGGCATCCATGCCATCAATCTCTCCTAGATATATTCCACTACTTTCAACCGCACTCCAACGTGTCTCCATCAGAATTCGCCACGCGTCCCTGCAGTTATGCACACGTCAAGTAACTGACTGAGCGTATGCTTCAAAACAGTTATCTGGAACTCTATAAAAGAGAGTTTCTTAATCTTCATCAGATACTACAGTCAATTCAGAGAGAACAGAGAGATTGCCTAGTTGCTGTCCAAGTTCTTCGAAGTTCGAGTTTTCTTCATCGCATCATCCAAGGGATAAAGTAATCGTCTTCTAGATTAGATTCGTACAGTTGTAATTTTCCCAGAAACACAATAAATAAAGTGAATTTATTTATGGAAAACAACAGTCCTATAGTCAGTATGACGATAGGGACTCCCTAACTATAGTAATTCTCCTTCGCATCCCAATGAGAGCTTACGAATGAGAATGGTCACGTATAGTCAACATCGAATAACAGGTCAAGGTTAAATCAAGACAAATACAGGTGATTGGATCAAGTCAAGGGCAACGCACAAGAACACAGGAATCTAATCAATTATAGTGTAGCATATATCCAATATGTGACAAAAAAAGAAAAATAAGTGACATATAAGAAAACAAGTAAGAAAATATAATGAGACTTGTACAAGAATCATGTAATAGTATAAGAAATAAATAGACATGAACTAGAATGACTGGAAATAAACATGCATATTAATGTACAAGTTGGAAAGGTATACTTGCCTGGAGTTTGTCTAATTCGCGCTGAGGCTGTGATAACAAAAAGCATATCCTGACCAAGACAGATGCTACGATTGCTACCGTCCTCAATGAATCTTCCAATACACCAGATATGCATGCAAGGATCTTCACCCAGTACCTATGTAACTATATAAACAATTAATTTGAGTTTATTATGGAATTAGTTTATAGCTCATATTTATAAAGCTAATATGTTATATGCAATATATATATATATATATATATATATATATATATATATATATATATATATATATATATATATATACACATACACACACACACATATATATACACACACACACACACACACACACACACACATATAAGAATTTTATTCAAATTATTATATATATATACAAACTTAAAATAATAATATAGAAATGGCACAGGTTTGTACATGAATGTTTATAAGCAATACAAATTTAGTTTATTACTATCATATAAAAATTCCTTTTACTTATCTCTATATTACTCTTACACAATATATATAATACATTTATAACTATTATATATCTATCTATAAGGAGAGGGCAAATGGGCCTTTTACCTATTCCTAAGAACCTAGCTGCTGCAGTTGCTTGCTCCTCTACAAGCAGCTACTGCTACTACCATTACTCTTTTTCTTGGCATCTCCGTAGCGGACGAAATCGGGACAAGGCTTCGGTTGGTCATCTCTTGCACGGTTGTCAGGCTCCCGTGTAGGAGTGAGAGCGAGATGGGGACACTGCCGATTAACTACAAGCACGCCGATAGGGTGTACGTATGAGGAGTGTGGCCAGGAGGTCCAGAACAGGGTCGGCTTTAATTCTTGGTGGCGGAGATTATGACTACGATGTCATCCAGTTGTGGACGAGAAATTAGTATGGCGAGAGGTTTGATTTGAGAGGCTGCTAACATGAGGGACTCATGCGTCGGGTTGGAGAGCAACCTCGACTGTCAAAGTCGATGTGCCTATAAGTACAAGTCCATAGATGGGCACGGCACGGACTTGCAGCGTCGAGCTCGCGGCATCACACGTCATAATAGTGGATGGTCCTCCGTATGCATGGCCGAGTGGGAGGCATGTGGTATCTTCGATCCCGAAGGTGACAATGGCCGGTAGCCTCATGAGAGTCGGTCGACTTGTTAGGTCCCATAGCAACAGGTGGCGAGCATGATAGTGACGATAAAGGTGGTGGCAGTGGTGTTCCCGGTGGGTGCACGAAGGAGGCCGATAACAACTAGTCATGTGAGAGGGAAATGGAAGGTTAGGGTTAGGTTGCAGGTAGATGAAGAAGAAGATGAAAAAAGAGAAGGAGTTGGGGAAGGCACTACGGCTAGGGTTTTCTTTCCCTAGTTGTTTTTATTATATAGGTAGTTGAGTTATTAGAGAAGATGGGCTGGTTTGGGCTAGCGACCTTAGGGTTCAAGTTTAATAGTATGATCTCTAAGAACACAAATAATAACCTACACTTATTATACCCACATTATATTAAGATAGAAATTATTTTTTTGTAATAACTGTAATAATAGAGTTTGAAGAAACAAAAGTTTATACATATAGTAACAACGATATTATTCCAATACAAATTTATCCTAGAAATATTTACTTGAGAAAAATAATAATAAATAAAATAAATTATAAAGCTTACAAAAAAAGACAAATTGGTTTAATAAAGAAATTAATTAATTTGGAAGGGGTCTTACATCTATTACCATAATAATAATAATAATATATATATATATATATATATATATATATATATACAAGCTGAGGCCCTACATAATTTAAATTCTATATATACGCATAGTGTTTCAAGAAAAATCTATAGATAAATAATTTATATAAAAATATTCACATCAACATTTATGAAGTATGTCACCATTTTAACTTGATTCTATGCACGTGACATGAATATGGCTATGCCATCCATGCCATGATTAATATGCTAGTCATCGATTAGACTGCCCAAGCTTTGTCATATTTGTGTTATGCTTAACCAAGCTCAACCATGGCTAATGCTATTTATATAATAAAAATATTATTTTTTAAAATAAATAAAAAATTACTAAAAATATTATTTAAGCCAAAAATACAAATTTAATTTTTTTGGGATTTTACATTCTACCCAACTTATACAAATTTTGTCCTCGAAATTAAAAATAAGCTAGCGAGAAATGGGATAAAGTGTTTACTGTAGAAAAAAAAGTAATTACGACTAGTCGTACCAAGTGTTCTGAAGAGGGTGTAGGACACAGTTGTTTGCCATCTCTTCGTGATGCTGTGAAAAAGAGCTTTGACGGTTACAAACAAAAATGTAATTAGAATTTCCAATTATACTTTGTTTTGATCTGGGTCGTAATGATAGATGGTTGCTTCTTTACTCCGTTGACAATTTGACTGAGAGGGAAAATCATTGGACTTAACTTTACTGGCTAAGGAAAGCAACAAGAACTCTATCTGAATGCTCGGGAACTCTAGAGAAAATTGGGGAACCGAGAAAATCGAGAGAGCTTCAAATAGAGGAGAACTCCTCCTATTTATAGTTGAAAGGAAGAGTGGTCATGCGTCTATGACTAGGCAGGCGCATGGGTCTTCAACTGCCATATAGTACTCTTAAACATGAATCAGTTATAACCAAGCGTACTTCATTGGTATGGGGGCTATGGCTGAATGCCACATAGAAGATTTGGATTTTTTTATTGGAGAGAATCCCGAACTGCTTTGAACCGTTCCTTAGCGTGACTATGCCTTCAACATGTGGCACTTTCTAAAGTAACACACGCGCCTAGGAATCACTGTCCTAGGTGGTATGTTGTATGTAGGTGCCATGTAGAAGCACACACGCTTGGGAAGACACAGGACGACACACGCCTAAGTTTAATCAAACAACACGCGTTAGGCGACACATGCCTATTTATACTATTTTTAAGGGGAATAATCCGTGACTTCTGTGTTCGTCACTTGCATGAGAATCGAAATATCGAATAGAGATTTTGAGAGAGCCATGCTCATTAAATACAGCCTCGGGGAGAGCAACCGATAAGCGTAGGTGGGGGCGCGATGAATCAGACGTGCCCACAGAAGTGAGGCACGAGGAGAAGAGTGGTGCTTCCTTAGACAAGCGTGAGTAGCCAAAGTAATTATGCCTTTAGTTTTCGAGCCCTTAACTGTCTTTCGCATAAAGATGGAGACGTCACTTTATGATGCTAGATGAGGCATGACAACCATGCTGCTTTGATGGGGCATGGGTAGCGTAACGCCTAGGTAAGGTGCAGTCAACCTGAGAGACGTGAGTGGTTCAATACTTGAGTGGGACGCGGGTCACTTTCTTTCCTCTGAGGTGCGTGACCCATGCTTCTACAAGACCCTTTTCAAAGTTTTTAAACTTTTTTAATAAAGTTACAAATACTTTGAACAGAAGTGGGGCACGCGTGTGGCGTCAGCACGATCTTTTTCAGGATGAGAACGGTTAGTTCAATTTTATCTCCAGTAGATAACTATTCATTTTTTTTATTAAAGTACACATCGTTCGAGGCCAATAAATAGGCATTGAGATGAATTCTCATAAGATCGTTCAGCACGAGAATCGAAGCATCAGGTTCATCGCCATTAATGTCAAGTTCATTGCACCAAGCCTATAAATAGAGGCTCCTGGAGGAGGCCTTCGTTTGTTCTTCTTCACCTCTCGTTCCATGATCGACGTTAAGGCTTCCCCAACTTCTTTCTTCATCGAAGAAAAGTCATAAGATGGAGCTGCCCGAAGCCCTCGCCGACAAGTCGTCCGAAGCTCTTACTGAAACCCCACTCAACGCTCTCGCCGAAATGTCGCTTTATGTCAATGTGATGCACTTTGCAGTCAATGGTAAGCAATCTACTATGTACAGAGAGAAAAACTTTGTCTCTCGGAGACCACAGTAGGTGGATGTGAAATACTTTAGTTTGTTGGCATGTTGGGGCGCTCATTACTATGACATGCACTTCAACTTCTGTTACACACCTAACGAATGTGCATTGTCATAGCACATGTGTACACGTAAAACATGTTTTCCATCAACTTATGGCACACACAAGCTTCAGATGTGCGCTGCACTATACCCTTGCTGCTACATAGACGCACTGATGTTTTGACTAAATGTATTGCTTGCCAAGACTTCTATCACGTGCCGTAATGCCTGCGTGCTGTTTCACTATTGTGCTGATGCATTCAATCAATGCGTTGTATGCCAAGATTTTTGTTGTGTGCTATAGCGCATGTGTACTGCTTTGCACTTGACACTTTCACGTTCATCCTTGGTCGTGCCAGGGCGACTTTCAGAATATGATTTTCTCTCTGTCTTTTTATGAGACCGGGACTTTTGTTTGTCTTTGTGCAGATTGCATACCAATTTGTGCCGTCAGATGGAGCATGGAAGGACATCATAAGTCAGTTGAATCAAAGTGACAACCATCCTGATGCGGGATCTTGTTACGAGATCAAGTAAAGTAATCCCCAATCATACATCATACTAGCTGTCTTTACTCCCGAGACAAGACGTATTGTCCTTCAATATAGTATTGGGTCTACAGGATTAGGATTGATTGTCCAGGTTGAAACCCTATCTTCCAGCAGCTTCTCCTCATGGTCGAGGCGACCATCCTGTACACTCGAGATGGCCTTTCTGCTTGTCTTAAAAAATTAATTCAAGCCTAGTGCTGGAGATTTTATGAAAATATTGCCCCTACAGAAGGGCATTTATCACATCACTTCCCTTTTCAATAGGGGCATTTGTCACATCACTACTCTTTACAATGAGAGAGAAGTATGCCAGAGTCTTCCGTAGAGATCCTCGATGTAATAGATTTCCATCTTATCTAATCATAAATATCAATGAAAAATCTAGTCGTGTAGTAGATTTCTATCATATGTAATCATGAATATTAATGAAAATTAATCTCCTTTTGCTAGCTTTATATGAATTTCTCATAATTGTGGACTTTTGTGGATTCGTCTTCTTTGATGCGTTTAAACTGCAGAAGTTAGATGAAAATAGGCACCGTAGAGTGACTTCTTGAAGGGTAAAAAGATGTTTGTCTAGAGGTAATTTGGACATGACAAACATAGGATTCTAGATAGGTGGCTTACTTAGAGGTTTAGAAAGAACATGGTAAGAAATGAAAGAACAACTCAGAGGTAATATGGACATGTTTGTTCATCTAGGAATCCTTTTTGTGGACTTATTAAATGTGAACATGATAAGCTTAGAATGATAATTTTATCAAAAGAGGTAATATAGAAGTGTTGAAAAAAAGCCAAGGGACAAGAACGTATACTCAGAGGTAACATAGAAATAGTAGACATTTAAAACAGAATAAAGATGTAGGAATGAAGGTTACATTTAGCGATACTTTCAGTCCCATCCTCGTTTAGACATAGTATTTCTTGAGGAATTTGCCATCGATAGGCATTATGAGCAAATCCCCGTTGGATTTAGCGAGCCGGTATGCACCATTAGAATAGATTGTTTCCACAACAAACGACCCCTCTATTTAGGTTAAAAAAATTTGGCCATCTTGTGGGTAATGATCATTGGCCTTCTGACTAATTCAACAAGATCGTCGACCTAGAATGATCTCTCATTGACTTTTTTGTTGAAAGCATATGATATTTGTGCTTGGTATAAATCAATTTGCTGTTGATCTATGAGGCATTTGTCATCTAGTGCTTCTAATTCTTGTAGTCGTAGACGGTAATTATCCTCGGTAGTCATATGACTATTAAGATCCATTAGCAGAGAAGGGATTTGGAGTTCCAAAAAGGCATGACTTCGCTTTCGTATACCAGGGAAAATGGCATACTGCCAGTGGGTGTTCGAACTGTAGTTCGGTAAGCCCAGAGACACTCCCCGAGCTTCTCGTTCCAGTCACATTTATTAGACGATACAACTTTCTTGAGAAGTTTGATAATCATCTTATTGAAAGCCTCAGCTAACCTATTTCCTGCTGGGTTATATACAATTAAGGCTACACTCTGAATCCGATTTTGGTCATAAAAATAACGGAAGGCGCTACTAACAAACTGTGGGCCATTGTCGTGGATGATCTCCTGTGGAAACCTGAACCGATAGATGATGTGATGCTTGAGAAACTTAATCACGTCTGAGGTCTTTACATCAACAAGCGGTACTACTTCCGCCTACTTGAAAAAGTAGTCGGTTATTGCCAAGATGAACCGGTGGCCTTTTGATGATGGCGGAGAAATCATGCCGATGATATCCATCCCCTATGCTTTGAAGGGCCAGGATACAACAGTCGAGTGTAAGAATTCTGACGGCTGGTATATAAAATCTGCATAGATTTGGCACATTCGACACTTCTTGGGGTATGCCAATGCATCTACTAACATCATGGGCCACTAGTAGCCATGCGTCTGAGTCGGTCCTGAAGTTTAGGACTTGGTTGGTGGGCCCGCAAGTGCCATCGTGAGCTTCAAGAAGTGCTTCCTTGGCTTCTGTATGCGATAAACATCGGAGTAAGAGTTCGTCGAAAGAACGATGATACAATTTTTTAGTTTGAATGTCGCAGTAGAAACGAAGAGATTGTCTTCTAACGGATGTTTCTTCCATGGCGTTGTCTGGTAGGATTCCGTAAATCGTAAAATTTACAAAGGGGGACCGCCAGCCTCGAATATCCTTATTCATCTCTGTTGAATGGCAGACTTGTATGCATAAGTTATTCTTCGGACATATCAGCTCTTGAGCAATCCCTGTGATCGTTTGCTGGATTTCGGCAGGCGTTGCTAACGAGGCTCTAAGGCCAGCCAGGACGCCAGCTTTCAGGTTTCTCTATCTTGGGACGTGTTCCATAAAGAATCCTATAAAGGTAGATATCACCGAGATCGCTCCCTGGTGGTACGGGATCAGGTTCTCGTGCCGAACTTCGTATTGCCCTCGAACCTGATTGACTATCAGCTGAGAGTCACCGTAGGCTTCCATAAAATCAACCCCTAACTCTTTGGCTAGATGAAGTCCTATGATGAGAGCATTATACTTGGCCATATTATTGGAACATGGGTCCGTGAGTGAATATGCTCGTTGGATGACCAAGTCGTCAGGTGAGATTAACACTACCCCCACTCCTGCCATGATATCACCTTTGGTGCCTGTTCTTGAAGCACCGTCAAAGAATATTTTCCAAAGTGGCTCTTCTATTGTGAGAGCCTCTACTACTTCGTCTAGAATGTCCTTATAAAGCTTTAAGTTTTTAGCTACCGGATGAGCGGCCAGGAAGTCGGCTAACGCTTGGCCTTTGATCACTTTTTGTGGGAAAAATGCCATGTCATAAGATGACAATAGTATCTTCCACGTAGCAAGACATGAATTTAGTGTTCCTAATTTGGTCATGAGGACCCTGAGTGGATTGACCCTAGAGATAACGTGAATTGTCTATCCCACTATGTAATGACGGGTTTTCTGGATAGCAAAAACCAAAGCAAGACATTTTTCTCGACATGAGTATATCTGTATTCTGCCTCCACCAGTTGTCGACTAAGATAATAAATAGCTTATTTGTAGCCTGCATCACTGTTCTGGGCTAATAATACATCGAAAGAATAATCGATGGCTCGGACGTAAAGCAGGAAGGGTTTTCCCGTGACAGGGGTTACCAAAACTTGAGGGTTCGTGAGGTACCCTTTAATATCCACGAAAGCTCTTTGGCATTCTTCGGTCCAAATGTAAGATACTCATTTCTTCATTAATTCAGTGAAGGGCTTACATCTACTCGAGAGATTAGAGATAAATCTTCGAATGTACGCTAAATATACTTGAAGACCACAGAGTTCACGAAGGTTCTTTTGCTGGTTGCATCTCAATGATATCTTTTGTCTTTTTGGGTCGACGTGGATCCCTTTTGAAGTGATGATAAATCCCAAGAATTTGCTGCTGGATACCCCCAGGAAAAACTTGGTCGGGTTCATCTTCAATTAATGTGCCCTCATCAGGTCAAACACAGTTCCTAAGTCATGAAGGTGATCACCTCGAACACAACTTTTGACAGCGAGGTCATCAACGTAGGATTCAACTATTTTATGCAAGTACTTGCACAATATAGTGTCATAGCTCTCTGGTATGTAGCGCATGTATTTTTAAAACCAAAAGGCATCATAGTATAGCAAACTACATTGATCGAAGTCTGAAAGATGTGTGTTTCTCGTCTTCTGGGGACATCTTGATTTGGTTATAACCTGAGTAGCCATCCATGAACGACATACGCTCGAACCCTCCGGTATTGTCTACCATCACATCAGTAATTGGTAATGGAAACTCATATTTTGGACAGCGGCGTGCAGATCACGGAAGTCTATACAGACTCGGATCGTTCCATTTTTCTTGGCGACTGGGACAATATTGGCTACCCAATTTGGGTGTTGTTCCTTACGGATGAGGCCACTTGTTATCATCTTGTCCACCTCCTTCTCAATGGCGTCCATAATATTTGGGCAAAACTGTCCTTGCTGCTGCTTTACTGGCTTAGCATTGGGTAAAATATTTAATTTATGTACGGCGATGTTTGGATCTAGTCCCAGAATATTTTTATAACTCCAGGTGAAGACATCTATGTATTCTCTCATGAGCTCAGTAAGAGATTCATGATCTTCCCCCTTTAGGCTTTTGTTAATAAAGAATGGCACGAGAGAAGAGTTATTTTCCAGATTGACTTTTATGACCTCATCTTCGGTAGGAGGTTCGTATCGTTCAAAGCATTTTTTCCATTGAGAATCAAGTTGTTGAGCCTAAGAATCGATTTCGATAGGCTCGAAGAACTGGTTATCAACTTCCTCAGCCTGGTCTATGGATGTCATATTTACTGATAGCATTTTCTGGAATGCTTTTCCAATACTGATGTCGAAGTCATAGGAAGTGTCTGAAGAATATGAGTATGTTTCTTCCTTAGACTGTAAAATTTCAGGAGGCTTGGATAAGGCATACCCTAGACCACAACGGGTCTTATGATAATATTGATCAGATTCACCCTTAGAGATGTTGATCTTGATTGGTAAGTGTCGGCCTTTGCCGTAGTTAAGGCAACAACAAAAAAATTAGGTTTTTAGCAACAGAACTTTTCGTTGTCAAAAGTAACAAAATCGTTGCCAAAACTTTTAACAACAAAAAATTATCGTGCCGGCCCATATTGATGTTCAAGTCATACCCCATCTTCTGGATGATGCATCGGGCTTGAAGAGTATAGTGGTGAGCCTGCACAATACCGATTTCATGCTCCTGCTCACAAGGGATATGGTCCGAGAACCTTCTACTCGTCCGAAGGTAATGGGCTTTTCTTTCTTCTTCCTAGGTGGTACTATGAAATATGTATCACGTATCAGGAGTACTAAGCTGACAGAGTAAGCGAACGCAATTTGAGTTTGTAGCGACAACCTTAGATCCTACTCAAAAAAATATGCAGTGAGAGAAGAAAAGTAATCCGAAGGCAACCCTTTAGTGATAAAATAGGGCAAATAATCCTCCAGGACTATATTGTCAGAGGTAGAAAATAAGGTACAACCATGTCTTTCAAATTGCCACCTCCAGCATTTACGGTCGGTGGGATCGACGAGGGAAGATGCGGACTGCACAGCTTTACTATAAGGATTAGCCGAGGAATGTTCTCTTGTTGGTGGCTTCCCTTTCAAATAAACCACTAACAAAACTGGGGTCTTTGTCGGGAGCTTGGCCATCAGTGTTGTGGGATGTTCTTTTAGCTTCACTTTGATAGGCCCTTCGGAGGAAGTCTAAGCTTCCGCCTCATCATCAGCGTCCTCACCTGAGTCCTTTTGATGGTTCTTCCAGAATATACGAGATTCTGTATAGTAGACCTCGACCCCTTTGAAGGGATCGATGTCTGCGAACTCGGTCTTTACTATACCGTCACTATTAACATACTTGAAGAATTGGTGTAGAGTGGACGGCACAATCATGTGATCATGTATCCAAGGCCTCCCCAATTGAACGTTATAGTTAGAGTCCGCGTGAATGACATAGCAGGTTGCCTCCGTCTTTAGATCGCCAATTTGGATTTTTACGCAGATCTTTCCCTCTGGGTAGCTTTTGCCATTATTGAAACCACTGATCATGGTTTTGGTTGGAGACAGTCAATGCATTAAAATCACTAGAGTATGCAATTAGTGGTAGGAAATGACGCTTACAGACGTCCCATGGTCAATATGCATGCGGTCGACCTTGACCTCACCGACATTGTAACGCCCCTATCCTAAAATACGTAGGACTAGGATACTTATACATGCCAGCCACGTACCAAGTGGACTCCAGCCCTACTCGAATACGTATAAGCTATCTATTGGTCTAGTCTAATTATATCTATATATCACTATGGTAACTCTTTGTCTCAATCTACTGAAGAATAACTCCATCGTAAGACCAAGTGTACTAATATTGATCAGGCATTAACACATTGAATCCTACTAACAACCAAGAATAGACAATATATAATAAAGTTGATCAGACTCTATTACAATTATCTGTACAAGCTCATAGAGAAAATAAAGCTTCTAAAACTAAGCTATAACAGCAGAAGAAAGTAACAAAAAAATAATATAATGTCAAAGGATAATAATAATGATAACATCAAATATATACATAAAATCTTGGAGAAGCAACCATCATCCATCAATGTAATAAACCTTGATAACTTCATCTAATATCTGGAGAGATCACCAGGTCCTCAAGGGACTAGCAAGATATATAAAACATCCCTACTATAACAATTTATAACAGGTAAGAATAATAGGAAAAACAACTTCTAGAACAAGAATGAAGATCATATGGAAGACTCTATAGATCATGACATGTCATATAAAGAATGACTACAAATAAATTGAATGACAGTAGCCCTACCATGGTACTCCCGGTCCTATAGCTAGTTGTAGGCCTTTAAAAATGACAGTCACGCTGAGTTGATCAGGACAGAGTCAAAAGTCACGCTCAGTTGATCCAGACAATATTTACAAATCACGCTGGGGATACAGCTCATCATTTGTCAAAGAGTAATTATGACTGACAGCACAACCGTCGAAGAATGTCTCTTCGTATGCCACGTATGCACAGAATTCGAGAGATCACAGCCGTCTATTGCGTGATTTTCGAAATCTTCTTCAGCAAGACTCAACCTTCGTCAAGTTGGCATACCAAAAGAGCTTCTTGTCATTTAATGTGACTGACAAAAGTAATCACTACCAGAGATTTTGTGTCAGTCGAGGCACGCTGAATCAAGACAGCTGGCAGTTCTATCCCAAATCTGCGTGTATTCTGAAGTTTTCTTCCCCAAGTCTGCGTAGATTCTGAAGTTTTCTTCATCAAAGTCTGCGTAGATTCTGAAGCTTCTTATCCCAAGTTTGCATAGATTTTGAAGCTTT
This sequence comes from Iris pallida, assembly GCA_029216955.1. Classification (NCBI taxonomy): domain Eukaryota; kingdom Viridiplantae; phylum Streptophyta; class Magnoliopsida; order Asparagales; family Iridaceae; genus Iris; species Iris pallida. The sequence continues at coordinate 4,521,870 of JANAVB010023996.1, read as the reverse complement.
CTACCCCGAGTCTGCGTGGATTTCGTCTTCACCAAGTCTGCATGGATTCTGAAGCTTCTTGCCCCAAGTTTGCATGGATTTTGAAGCTTTCTACCCCGAGTCTGCGTGGATTTCGTCTTCAACAAGTCTGCGTGGATTTCATCAAATTGGAGTACGTGGCAGCCATGCCACTGATCTCTCGCCTGCGTGTCCTGTAACTTGCAAACGACTCATGCATGATTGCCATGTGTCCAACAGTTACAGGCCACGTCCAGTAACTGCTCACAACCTTGCGTATGTTAAATCCTGCGTGATTTTCAACTAAGCACAGGCTGTGAAGACAGTTATCTTTTCAGTTATTATTTTTGGCTCTATAAATAGAGTTCTTTTTTTCATTAGACGGATACATAGTTATCTACTATCAAAATTTTGAGAGCTTTTCTTCTTCGCATAGTCCAAGGGATAAAGTGATCGTCTTCTAGATCAGATTTCCACAGTTGTAATTTTCCCAGATACACAATAAATAAAGGAATTTATTTATGGAAAACAAATTGGCAACTCTGCTGGGGAAAACCATCTCCTCTTCTGAGATGGCAACAACTCAATGCGATACTTCGTCAATCGGCTCGACGAAGAAGGTGATGACGATCCAATTCGATCAACTCGCCAATGAAGAAATATAGCGGGCTAAGAGTGGTAAGCCCACTACAGCCTCCATCATCACTGCCAAGTCGAAGGGACACTCTATCTATGTCCCTAAAAATCAGTTGGCAGCCAATGGTGAAGTCTCTGCCACAGTGTCTGCTCCTAACACTGGCAAGAACTCTACTGCAAGCACGCACACTCTTGTGCGCTCGAAGATGACAGCAATCAAAGATCACGCTAACAGTACTGGCTCCTTAGCCAAATCTGTTCCAGTGTGCGTCTCCAAAGTTGAAAGTCACGCTGACAGTACTGGCTCCTTAACCAAATCTGTTCCAGCGTGCAATTTCAACCTCAAAAGTCACGCTGACAGTACTGGCTCCTTAGCCAAATCTGTTCCAGCGTGCAATTTCAACCTCAAAAGTCACGCTGACAGTACTGGCTCCTTAGCCAAATCTGTTCCAGCATGCAATTTCAACCTCAAAAGTCACGCTGACAGTACTAGCTCCTTAGCCAAATCTGTTCCAGTGTGCAATTTCAACCTCAAAAGTCACGCTGACAGTACTAGCTCCTTAGTCAAATCTGTTCCAGCGTGCAATTTCAACCTCAACAATCACGCTAACAATACTGGCTCCTTAGCCAAATATATTCCAGCATGTATTTCCAAAGTCAAAAGTCATGCCAACAGCACTGGTTCTTTAACCAAGCCTGTTTCAGCGTGTATTTCATCTAAGAAGAATAGCTCTTTAGCTATCTCTTCCTCTTTGCCAAGTTCTACCAGAACTGGGGGTGGTCTTCCACACAAAGTCCCTTCGAAAAAAAATAACTCTTTAGCTGTTTCTTCTGCTCCTGTAGTTTTTACTTCAGGAACAGCTTTGACTGACAATTTTGTTAGTCAAAGAAAAGGAGATGGTCTTTTGACTACTATTCCTTCTGGACATTCTATGTCTCAAAACTTGAATGAGTCTAAGAAGAAACATTCCTTAATGTTTTCTTCTATGACTTCTTCGAATTGGGCACAGAATTTGTCTAGAAAAGGTCTGTTACCAACCCCTAATTAAGGGGGTGGTTCAACTCTTCCTTCTCTGCAAATATCCAGATCAATGGAAGGAAAACTCCATGTGTCCAAAACCAATGTGTTACCTCCAACTGATCTAAGAACAAAAATTAACACTTCTGGTGTTAAGAAACCATACCAGTTGGAAACAAGGATAAGAGATCCAGATGCAGAGTATGCAAGAAACTATGTGGCTCATATTAATAATTCTCTATATAATCAAGAGCCATCAAGACCCAAGAACAGGAAATATATTCCTCAATCTTCACAAACAGATTTACGAGAATATCTTTAACAGAAGAGAGGAAGTGATTCTGTGTCAAAGGACCATGCTGAATGTGACTTCTATCCAAGAGTCATAATTCAATGCAGATGTCAATCAATGGCTCATGATCATGTTGATCATGAATGTGACTTCCAGCCAAGAATCACAATGCAATGCAGATATCAAACAAAACGACAATCTGTCTTCAATCGGATTCAGTGTGAACCTATGCCTGATGAAGATGAGCCTTTGTTTGCTTATGTCAATATGACCTCTCGGGATGCTGGGGGTAGAGTTGATAGTCCAGAGGGAGTATACAGAAATACCAGAGCAAGAGTCCTGTCCTCTAGTCAAAGAAATTTGATCTCTGAAGATGATTCTGAATTCCTTGGAGAATCTAACTTCCCACCTCTTCCTACTGGGGGTAGTTCTCCTATAATTGACTTTGATGCACAAAGCAATAATTCAGAACAAACAACGTATCTACCAGTTCATCAATAATTCCTCGTACAGTCACGACTTATATGGTTGATGGGAATACTGATGAACCTTCTTCTTCCTTGACTCCTCAAGATCAAAGAATTGCTTCTTTGGAACAACAAATGAAGTTTATGGCTGATACTATGAAGTCGATGTATGAACTCGTGGCAACACAGATGCAAAATCGACAGACTGTACCAGATGCCATACCAACTGACACTGATATGAGTCCAGTATAAGTTCCTCCAGCAGTACAATCTAATACTCCTGGACCAGCTCAACCAAACCCTAGTCTCTCTGGAGCTGGGGGTAGTGCTTATAATGCTGTTCCTCCTCCCAACTATTCTCTACAAGTTACAACTCCACAATCTTCCGGAGTTGTTAATGAAGAATTGAGGAATCTCAGAACTCAATTCGAGGCATTCAAACAGAAGGATGGTTTATAAAGGTTAGGCATCAAACAACCTTATCCGATAGAATGGAAGCAAGTATCGTATCCTCCTAAATACAAGCCTCCCACTATCTCATTCTATGATGGAACCACTTTTCCAAGCCAGTTCATTAATCACTTTGAAGTGATGACTGATCAGCTGCAACCAAGCGACGCCCTCCTTACTCGGGTGTTTGTTGGATGTCTCAAGGGAACGGCTTATGAATGGTATAGAAGTCTCCCAGATGGGAGCATTACCTCATTTTCCGGTTTCAAACAGATGTTTCTTGAACGGTTCTATGAAGGGCTCAATGACATGACTATGTCTGCTCTTATTAGAATCAAGCAGAAAAATAATGAAACTACAGAAGAGTACATTGAACGGTTTCGAAGAGAAGCTCTGAAGATGCCTCTTGGAACTCCTGATGCTGTCACCATTGACACATGCAAATCAAACTTGTTGCCAATCATTAGCATGTGGACAGGATCCACTCAATTCCAAGACTGGCCTTCTTTCATAGTTAGTGCCAAGGCCGCAGAAATTAGTGCTGAAACCTTCAAAGGTTTAGGAGTGCAGATGACTCCTAAAGAAACAGGTCAAGGTACTAACAATAAAAACAATGCTCGCAAGGGAAAAGAAACTCTTGAAGTTAATCTTCAGAGCAAAGATGCATCAACTGTTCAAACCTCTCCTACAACTCAACAACCAAGAACACCTCGCCCCAAAGAAGAATATTCTTTCGATGACGACGATGTCCTTGGTATCTTTGAATGTCTGCTGAAAGGTAATAAGATACAATTACCTGAGATCAAGAAACCTGATGAAGCTGGTAAAACAGATCATCCCAAATACTGCCCATATCACAGAATGCTGGGACATACAATTCGTACATGTTATGTACTGAAAGGAAAGATCCAAGAAATGATTAAGTCTGGAGCTATCTCTCTTACTCCAAAAGAGAAGACTGTCACTTCTAATGTCGTCTCTATACAATTTGGAGACTTCCCTCCTCAATTTCTTGAAAGCAGAATTGTTCCTATTCCCAAGGCAACTCTTGAAATAGTAAATATTCCTCCTCCACAGTCTGAAGGTTTAGCACCAATCACTTTGGAGACTGGAGAAATCATATGAAAAGATCAAGTCATGTCATATGACTTCTCTTGGATCTACCTCTGACACAGAGCCAAAAGACAAAGAAGAAGCACTTGTTAGTGCTACTCGAACGGGGAAACCTTATCTAAAGGATTATTCCAAAAATCCTGATGATCCTCTTGATATTCCTTCAGCTGATAAAGATGCTTCTAATGTTCCTCCTGAAGAAGAATCATCCAATAAACCTGTTCCTCCCAAGCCTACAGCTCTGGAGAAAGGCAAACAACAGGCTCGGTTTGATAAGCCAATCAAGAAGTCCTCTCCTCTTGGACTTCAGAAGCCTTATAATTTCGACATTTTAGCTCAGCTTGCTAATACTCCAGCTAGAATGTCCCTCTTTGAACTTCTACATCTTTCCAAAGAGACTCGAGAGACATTAAGTGAAGCACTTCTACAAGCTGACTCTTGTCTTGCACAATTGAAGAAGCCAGAAGCAGAACCTGCCACTTGCTTACATTGTAACAGTGTATTGGAGATTATCCCAAATATTACCTTTACACAAGACGACATGCTACTGGAGGATAATCGACATGATCGGCCTCTTTACTACACCGGTTATATCGATACAATGAAGATAGATCGTATCCTCATTGATCCAGGGTCTGCTATAAGCATAATGCCAAAGAGTCTGTTGGATGAACTAAAAATCCCTCTTCACAAACTCTCCAAGACGGTTACTACTATCCTGGGATTCAATCAAAGCCGAAGCGAGCCTTTGGGAAAGATTCATCTGAAGCTTTAGATAGGCGATTTCAGATCCAAAGTCACTTTCTATGTGATTGAGATCGTGGGATCTTATAATCTTCTTCTGGGGAGGCCCTTTCTTCATGAAAATAATGTGGTGCCTTCTACTCTTCATCAGTGTTTTAAATACATTGATAGCAATGGAAGAGTACAAAAAGAAGTTGCTGATATAAATCCCTTCTATGGGGTTGAAGCTTATTTCAATGATTCCCGGATGTACAAAGAAGATTATACAAGGATCATACAAGCCATGGAGAAAGAGGATTCATAAAGTGAGACCTTAATAATCCCTGTTAAAGGTCGAACTACTCAACAACAATCTCCCAAACTCTCTGGAGAAGGTTCTTTAATCATTCCAGTGAGTGGACGGATCTCTCCACTATCTCAGTCATCTACTCAAGATACTCTGCTAATTCCAGTAGGAGGGCGGATTATTCTTCTATCTCAAATTTCAAGGGAGCTCACCTCTTCTGAGCCATTTATTATCTATCTTAATCGAAACAACGCTTCTTCTCGTTCTTCTTCTCCCCCTTTATTCATTGACTTGGCTAATATCTCTAAGGCTCAGCCTTCTCCCAATGTAAATACTGCTGCTTTTATATTTAATGAAAAGTCTCCATCTTTGCAGTATGTTGATGTGTGTAATTATGTTCATAGTTATTTACATTTGTTAGATGACTTGAACACAATAACCATAGGGGTTGTACAGACTGTTCATACAGATATATCCCTAGAACCTGTACAATCTTTATACTTTCTAGTTCCCAGCAGAAAGCCAGGAGACATTCCAATATTCTTCTATAAAGGGCCCCAAAGTCCTTCTGATTTAGAAGATAAAGACAAAAATGATGACACTGGAAGATTACAACTACGTCGTTATAGTCAGCAATCTAAAGACATCATCAAAAATATGGGCTATGACTTCAGGACTGGCCTCAATAGTAGAAAGGGAAGAAAAATGCCTGTTCGTATTCCTCCTCTGAAATATGGAAGGACAAAATACGGACTGGGCTATATAGCTCCTACTCCTTTTATCAATATTATCCATGAAGATCCCGAGTCTGACGAAGATAAGAGATCTGATTCTTCTAGTACCACTTTTTGGGATTCCGATACAAGTATCGGGGACTTCTACTGTAACATTCTGTCTTCCAATATGGTTTCCATTGACCATTCTGAAGAAAGTGATGAAGACGAAGAAGAGTTTGAAATCTCACCTGAATCGGAACAATGGGCCCAAAGATTAGATAATCAATGGGAGTTCCGTTTCGAGCAAAAAGAACCTCCGACTGAAGACAAACTTGTTCAAATAGATGTTGGTGAAGAGGGATCTCCCAAACCAATATTCATTAGTGAAAGGCTTTCTGAACCTGATAAGCAAGACATGATCAAACTCATTCGTGATTACATCGATGTCTTTGCTTGGAGTTATGAAGATATGCCAGGGCTTGATCCTCAAATTGCAACTCACAAGCTCAATATCTTGCCGAATGCCAAACCGGTCAAACAACAACAGCGACGATTTCGTCCAGACATCATGGATGCAATTGAAGCTGAAGTCAATAAACTCATAACCTCCGGGTTTATTAGAGAGGAACAACATCCCGATTGGGTGGCTAACATAGTTCCTGTCCTTAAAAAGACTGGCAAGATCAGAGTATGCATAGACTTCCGCGATCTCAATGCGGCATGCCCTAAAGACGAATTCCCTCTACCAATCACTGATGTCATGATTGATAATACCTGTGGATTTGAGCGGATGTCATTCATGGACGGGTATTCTGGATACAATCAGATTAAAATATTTCCAGATGACGAGAAGCACACTTCTTTCAGAACGCCGATCGGTACATACTGTTATACAGTTATGCCATTCGGTCTCAAAAATGCAGGAGCAACTTATCAACGAGCTATGAGCACTATATTCCGTGAACATTTGCAGAAAACAGTCGAATGCTATGTTGATGATATTGCAGTCAAAAGTCGACAAAAGGAGGATCATATCCAAGATTTGAAGACTATATTTGATCTAATGCGTAAGCATCAATTAAAGATGTACCCTACTAAGTCCTTCTTAGGCGTCTCTAGTGGTAAATTTCTCGGCTTCGTCATTACCTCTAAAGGTATACACGTGGATCCCGAGAAGATCAAAGCCATCCAAGAGATGCGTCCTCCACGCACCTTAAAAGAGCTACGAGGATTTCAAGGAAGAATCGCTTATATCAGGAGATTCATCTTTAATTTATCAGGATGCTGCAGACCATTCAACAAACTTATGAAGAAAGGTGTTTCTTTTGTCTGGAATGATGAATATCAGAAAGCATTCGATGATATAAAACAATATCTAATGAGCCCTCCAGTATTGGTACCTCCCGTCTCAGGAATACCATTCCTCCTCTATACTCGAGCAATGAGTCATTCATTGGGTGCATTACTCGCTCAAAATAATCAAAATGGTCATGAACAAGCCATCTAATATCTCAGTCGTACTATGACCGGAGCTGAACCTCGATATTCACCGGTCGAAAAAGAATGTCTAGCCTTGATGTTCGCTGTTCAAAAGACACGACATTATATCATTGGCCAGACTATTCATGTCATCTCCAGGATCAATCCTATACGGATCATGATGAAGAAACCCAGTGTTTTGAATTCTCGATTAGCTAACTGGGGAATCCTACTTGCTCAGTATGACATGCACTATATTTCTCAGAAATCAGTCAAAGGACAAGCTTTAGCTGATTTTCTGGCTGCTCACTCAATTCCAGAAAATTCAAAACTCTATGATGAAATCCCGAATGAAGTCCTAGATTCAAACCAAATTGCTGAAGAAGATCCTACTTGGCGTCTATTCTTTGATGGAGCTTCAAGAATTGGTCCTAATGGTGATATTGTCGCTGGAGTTGGAATCGTTCTTGTATCGCCAGAAGGTCTTGCTATCCAAAGAGCCTATTCTCTTGATCAGCCATGTTCAAACAACGTAGCTGAATACAATGCATTGCTTATTGGTCTTCAACTCGCTAAACATCTGAATATTCAACATTTGGAGGTGTACGGAGACTCTAAACTCATTGTCAGTCAGATAAGGGGTACTTATGAAGTTCGCAATCAAGATTTGGTTCCTTATCATAGATCGGCTATATCTATGGCTTCTTCGTTTGAAGAATTCTTCATTGAACATGTTAGACGAGCATGTAACGCAGAAGCTGATGCTCTTGCCAATCTTGCGGCGGTGTTGGCTATTCCAATCAGACGTCAACAAATGATTGTTGTTCGCAATCGAGAATTATTTCATCTCGAAAACAATTTGACCCTAGGACTTCCAGTTGACATTGAAGAATCAACATCTCATGATGTCAATACAACAAGAGGATTTGGATTCAGTCGTAAATCGATGTCATCTTCTTCTGATTCCAGTATGGAATTCATCTTCAGTAACTCGGCCGAGAATCAGAATACCGATAAAGATTGGAGACTTCCTTTCTTAGATTTCGTATTGTACGATATTCTTCCAGATGATCCGAATGAAGCAGCATCTATCAGACGACGATCACTCAGATTCTATTACAATCATACAACAAAGACCTTATATCGTCGAGCCTATGATGGTTTACTTCTCTGATGTGTTGCCGGTGACGAGGCTCAATAAATCATTCGCAAAGCACATGATAGAATTTGTGGTGCACATCAGCCTGGACCAAAACTTCAAGACCGTATTCGACGTATGGGTTATTATTGGCCTACTATGGTATTTGATGCCATCGAATATGCGAAGAAGTGTAAAGCTTGTCAAATCCATGCGGATTTTATTCATCAACCTTCAGAATTTCTACATCCGACAGCAGCATCATGGCCCTTCGAAGCTTGGGACATGGACATTATTGGTCCGATCAATCCGCCGTCATCTAAGGGTCATCGGTTTATTCTTGCAATAACCGATTACTTCTCCAAATGGGCCGAAGCCATTCCTTTGTCTGAAGTTAAGACGTCCAATGTCATTTGCTTTATTAAGCACCACGTCATCTACAGATTTGGTGTTCCTCGACGCATTATTCATGATAACGGACCACAGTTCGTCAGTCAAAAGTTTACTCGATTCTGTGACGATCACCGGATCAACAATGTGGCTTCTACCGCATATAATCCGGCAGCTAACGAATTAGCAGAAGCTTTCAACAAGACCATCATCAAACTCCTAAAAAAGTTTGTCTCTACTAACAAACGTAATTGGAGTGAAAAGCTCGGTGAATATTTGTGGGCTTATCGCAATACAGTTCGTAATGCTACTAAATGTACACCCTTCTCTCTGGTGTATGGTTGCGAAGCCGTTCTTCCATTAGAGATTCAAATTCCTACTTTAAGGATAGCAATCGCTAATGAACTCACTGCAGAAAATAATGATCGTCTTCGACTTCAAGAATTAGAAGCTCTGGATGAAAAGCGATTATCTGCTCAACAGAATATTGAATTCTATCAAGCTAGAATTTCAAGAGCTTTTAATAAGAAAGTCAGAATTCGGACGTATCAAAAAGGAGAACTTGTTCTAACTGTCAGACGTCCTATGACTATGACTCATATGAGCAAGGGCAAATTTGACGCAAAGTGGGAAGGACCCTATATTGTGAGCAAAGTTTTCTCAAATGGAGCTTATCAACTCTCAGAATTGGATGATCGAAAAGTTTTGATGTCTATTAATGGCAAATTTCTTAAAAAGTACTATGTATAAATGTAAATGCTTGTAATCATCAGACAGTTTCATGTTTAGAAATAAAATTTTTATTTTATTTTTATCATGAATGATGATACATGATATTAAAGAAGATCACTATCATCCTTTTCTACATTTGGATATGGGCCACTGCCATCCTTCTCGAAGACGTGATCAGCAAAAGAGTCGAGAACCTCCTTGCTAGAACCCACGAGAAACTTGTAAACGGCCATCCTCATGGCTTCTTCTTCTTCAGTCTTTCCTAGTTCGAGCAGGAAATCCAGAATGTCCCTTGGTGGCTTGGGTACAGACGAACCTTCGCCTGCTTCCGTCTTCTTCGATTGAACTGGATCAGCAGGGTGTTCTTCAATACCTTTCTGAACTTTTGAGGCAATTCCAGTTTTCTTGAATGCTTCTTCAGACGACATTTTTATGTTCGAAAGAAGAAGTGTTCATTCTTGTCAAATTTCTGCTATATTTATAGACAGAAGTTCTACAAATAATAAAAAGTCACGTTCATCCGACGGTTCATCCATCCATTAATTGCGTTCATCCGACGATTCATCCGTTCATTTATTCGTCCGTTCATAATCTTCTATCAATTTATTAAGTGGGGATTCGTTATTGATCATGTTTTCATAACCTCTGAATCAATTCCGAATCTACTTGCTTATTTGTCATTTTTGACCTCTGCATAGAAATCAATCTATTTTCTTTTGAGTTCCTACATATTATCACGTCCATAATACCTCTGATAATATCATATACTCTAAAACAAAAAAGAAGATTTCATTATCTATCATGTCCACAATTCATCCACAAATACAAATCTTTGAGCATAGAAGGATTATCATTTCCATTCTCATTTCACCACAAAAAGTCTATTACATTTTCTTAGACTTTCTTACAAATCATAATAGAAATCTATTATAAATCTTGGATTTTCATTCTATGTACAACTGAGATCTATTTCTTCTTGGATCTTCTCTGGCAATCTCGTTGTTTGTGGCAATTCCTGGGTGTCCAGCAGGAATCAAACTCTGGTCTTATCTCTCAGACGAGAGGAGAACCACAGAGTAGGGCAATACGAAAACGTGTTGCTGCCAATACAACTGGTGGATTGGGGGTAACCTCTCAAGGAAGACAGGAATGTATCCAAATCTTGGGATACAATTCCTAGTTCTCCCGTGAAAGGAACTCTACTACCCGATTTCTCGGGATAGAGTTGACTCCACCATCCAACTCTCGTGTATAAAGGCTCTTCCTACCATCTGAGGAAGACCCTTCTATCCCACGAAGAGTTCTGAGTTGTCTGATTTACGCGTCAAAAGCGTATGAGCTCCCTGATGTAGATGTCAGCAGGATATTCTCCACAGCATCCACATCTCCAATGCCAGTTCTGAAGAAAATTTTCAGCCAAGTTTCTGCAGAAAGTATCAACAGAAATCATTCAGCGTGCATTTATCAAACAGAGACAGGCGTGTATTGTTCAAATCAGAAACAGAAAGCTTATCTTCAAACAGCAAAAATAGTACACGTATTACATTGACTTACCTTCAAGTTTGGTGCTAAGGATTGGCAAACTCATGTTTGATACAGTGCACAGAAGTTGAACATTAGAAAACATTGCTTTCCTGTTTGAGAGTGAAATCTCTCAAAAATTTCATTCTCAGAGAAGGAGAAGAGGAATGGGAGATGAGTATCTGCGAAACTCTTCCATCTATTTAAAGGGCAAAGTACAAGTCTATTCTTGGAAAAGATCCGCATAAATAGTGCTCGTAAACTGTGGAATGAGTGTCACGTGTGCTTTGGAAGACAGAGCAACATTGGAAATAGTCAAAGGGTGTTAATTAATTTTCTTCATTAATGCACGCAGATCAAACACAGAAGTTGTACTTCATTCTTCAAAGGCACTGAGGGCCTTACAAAAAACAAAATAAAAAGAGTGCAACAAAAGCACAAAAGACACGCTCTATTTTCCAGAGCGACTGAGCTTAATGCCTAGTTCTTCTACGCTTCTAACTCCCAGACGGTGCAACAGAGCCTTAAACACTTCACGCTGCTCTATGAGGCTGCACCCACCAGAAGAGGACGAGCCATCCCAGCCAAAATAGCTCAAGAAATTCTTGGCTAGTTGCAAGGGATCATCTTTGAGTTCGAAGACAAGGGGCTCTGGCTCTTCACCCCCAAAAGTGGGGTCACCATGGGAACAAAAGCCCAACTTGCGTGCTTCTTCCTCAGCTTTCTCTTTTGGTGTCATGTTGACGTAAGATGAAGATTAAATGAATCCTCTCCCTGTTTATATAACAGAGCTCGCCGACGGTTCATATTCCACCATAAACTGGATGTAATCAGTCTCGGAAAATGAAGAGTCATCATGACATTTAATAAGTTCATTTGGATATTCTCAAAGAACTTCGAAGTCTTTCCGACTTCCGAAAAATTTGAAGTCATCACAGCGTGACTGATTTCATTTTATCATCTTATTTTCAAAGTATTTCGAAAATTTTGAAGTGTTTTCAATTTTTCGAAAACTTTGAAGGGGGTCTTGTAGGCCTTTAAAAATGACAGTCACGCTGAGTTGATCAGGACAGAGTCAAAAGTCACGCTCAGTTGATCCAGACAATATTTACAAATCACGCTGGGGATACAGCTCATCATTTGTCAAAGAGTAATCATGACTGACAGCACAACAGTCAAAGAATGTCTCTTCGTATGCCACGTATGCACAGAATTCGAGAGATCACAGCCGTCTATTACGTGATTTTCGAAATCTTCTTCAGCAAGACTCAACCTTCGTCAAGTTGGCATACCAAAAGAGCTTCTTGTCATTTAATGTGACTAACAAAAGTAATCACTACCAGAGATTTTGTGTCAGTCGAGGCACGCTGAATCAAGACAGCTGGCAGTTCTATCCCAAATCTGCGTGTATTCTGAAGTTTTCTTCCTCAAGTCTGCGTAGATTCTGAAGTTTTCTTCATCAAAGTCTGCGTAGATTCTGAAGCTTCTTGCCCCAAGTTTGCGTGGATTTTGAAGCTTTCTACCCCGAGTCTGCGTGGATTTCGTCTTCACCAAGTCTGCATGGATTCTGAAGCTTCTTGCCCCAAGTTTGCATGGATTTTGAAGCTTTCTACCCCGAGTCTGCGTGGATTTCGTCTTCAACAAGTCTGCGTAGATTTCATCAAATTGGAGTACGTGGCAGCCATGCCACTGATCTCTCGCCTGCGTGTCCTGTAACTTGCACACGACTCATGCATGATTGCCATGTGTCCAACAGTTACAGGCCACGTCCAGTAACTGCTCACAGCCTTGCGTATGTTAAATCCTGCGTGATTTTCAACTAAGCACAGGCTGTGAAGACAGTTATCTTTTCAGTTATTATTTTTGGCTCTATAAATAGAGTTCTTTTTTTTCATTAGACGGATACAAAGTTATCTACTGTCAAAATTTTGAGAGCTTTTCTTCTTCGCATAGTCCAAGGGATAAAGTGATCGTCTTCTAGATCAGATTCCCACAGTTGTAATTTTCCCAGATACACAATAAATAAAGGAATTTATTTATGGAAAACACTAGTAGCCCTGCTGTGGTGCTCCCTAACTATTGTGAGTCTCTATCGTAGCCCTGCCGTGGGTCTTCCGAGTCGATAGTGGTCAAGTAGCCAATTTTAGTATCGGTAGAGGGTCAAGGCAAAGTAACATAGAACACGTGATCGAGTCAAATTATTATGGCACACGTGATCACGTCAAGTCACCCAAGTAAACGACACTATCGAAGACGTGTGAACATATAACTAGTGATGAAAGTAAATGATAACAGGTTAGAGACAGAAATAAATCATAGCAAGATAGCAAATATGGAAAAAAAAGAAGACATGAACAAGAAAGAATAATAAGAGCATGCATGTAAGTAAACTGTACAAGTTGGCAAGGTATACTTGTCTGGTAGTAGCATGTAGAGCCAACACTATCCAGTTAATCAACAAGCCACAAAATCAAACTCTCACAACAGTCTCCGAACGCTGAAATAAACATCACCAACATGTTTGTCAAAAAAGAAATATCTAAGTTTGACTATCCAAAAATCCAAATATGGACACAGGGGCAAAATAGTAATTTTGGGTCAAAACAATGTCTGCCATTGGACCAACTTTGTACCAAGAAACGTGCTAGAGCCTATTGTTTACCCAAAGTCACAGTCAACCAAATATTGATCACATTGACTAAATAATACTTGTAATAATTCAATACGACACACGACGTCTACATCAAGCTCAAGTCAGACGACAGCCCAGTCTTTATATTTCAGTTATATATGAGTCTGTATTTTACACTTTTATTGAGTCTAGACTATTGTAAACTGTGTCATGCTGAGCTCTTGAGACTTGACCAAAAGCCTACCCAAATCCATGAACTCCACCATCCAGAAAATGTCCATTGATCCCCAAGAACCAGTTCTGTGCTCTGGAGACAGAGTTCGGGCCGAACTCTGCCTCAACACAGAGTTCGAACCGAACTCTGTCCCCTAAAAATCAGCAACCTTAATTTTAGGGTTAGCTGGTTGCAAGTTGTCCAACGGCCAAATATTTGAAATTTTTTACCCGAATTCTGGCCGAATTCTGCCTACAAAAACCCTATAAATAGGCCAAGAATTCTCTCATTTCAAATCATCCAATCTTCTCTTCTCTTCTCTCTTAAAGCTCAGATAAGCCATATCCTTCCCATCTACTAGCCACAAGCTTCCTAAGTCTCGAGTGCTCAGCATCTCTCAGTTAGGAGTCTTGTGCAAGAGTTGAAGAAGTCGCTTGGAAAATTCCAAGCAAATCGCCACTGCGATCCTCTATAAGAAGTTGACATGCTCTTCTGAAGAAAAGACACGGGTTGTAAACTACTATTTCATAAATAGTGGATTTAATCCTGAGCTAGAGTTCTCAGGCCTGGACTAGTCCTCTACGAGGGAAACCAGGTTAAAATCGGTTGTGTTTGCGTATGCTCTCTTTCTTCTCACTTTAAATTCTGTATTTACTCTGATTAGTTTTGTTTGTGATAGAGTTGATTTTTTAATTGGTTATTATCTCTATAAACTCTATTCACCCCCCCTCTAGAGTTGCCATCTGTTCTTCAATTGGTATCAGAGCTCTGTTCTCTTTACAAGGATTTACATCCTAGAGCTGATCCATGGCAACCACACAATCCTTGATTTTCAACCACGGTGAAGGACAGTCCACTCATAGGCCTCCCCTATTTGATGGAACTAACTACACGTATTGGAAAACAAGGATAAGCTTTTATCTCAAGTCTCTAGACTTTGACCTGTGGACTATCGTTACTGACGGTTACAAAAAGCCCGCCAGGATAGTTGTCAACGGTGATCTCATTGAGAAATCACATAAAAAATATTCTGACGAGGAGAAAAAATAGGCAAGTCTAGACGCGAGAGCTATTAATGCTTTATTCTGTGCTATAGACAGGAATGAGTTCAACAGGATATCCACATGCACCACATCCCACAAAGTATGGAAGCTTCTAGAAGTGACGCATGAAGGAACCACCCAAGTCAAGGAATCAAAAATAAGCCGTCTCACTCAAGAATACGAGGCTTTCAAGATGAAGCCAAACGAGACGATCATGCAAATGTTCACAAGATTCCTCGACATCATCAACCCCCTGTCCTCGCTTGGGAAGCAATATTCAAATCATGAGAAGATTCGCAAGCTACTTAGGGGGCTACCAAAAATTTGGAACCCTAATATGATAGCCATCATAGAAGGAAACGATCTCACAACCATGTCCATGGAAACCTTGATTGGAAAGCTAATGACTAATGAGCTTGACCTCAAGGACTTTAAGAGCCTACTCCTAAGGCTAAGGAGATCGCACTCAAAGCTCACCGACGGAGGGCTGAACCCGAAGAGACGGATGATGACAACTCAGAAGATGATGATCAAGCCCTCATGGTTCGCAACTTCAAGAAATTCCTTCGCTTCAACCGAAGAAAGAAGGAACCACAAGAAGATGAAGAAGAAGAGCCTACTTGTTACGGTTGTAAGAAGATGAGATATGTCCGAAAAGACTGTCCATTCTCAAAGAAAAGCAACCGCTATGAGAAGCCATACAAGAAGACCTCTTCAAAGAAATATGCCAACACAAGCATCTGGCATGAAAGTGATGCTAGTGACTCCGAGGAAGAAAAGAACTCTCCTCAAGATACGGCTAATGTTTGCCGAATGGCAACATCCGACAAGGTATCTAACGAAACTCTTGACAACTTCACTTTTGATGAACTTGGCGATGCTTTCACTGATTTACTTAGTGACCATAAAAAGGTCATTAGTAAATACAAACAAGCCAAGGACAAAATCAAAAGTCATGAAGTTGAAATACAAAGACTTTCTCTTTTACTTGATAATATTAGAGACACTGCACCCACGGATGTCACTGATGAGGTATCTAAGCTTAAAATAAGCTTACATGGTGCCGAGGCACGTATTGAGCAACAAACACAAGATATCACAACGCTCAACATGGAGCTTACAGAAGAAAAGAATAGACACAAGATCACTATTACTAAGTTGCATGGTTTGAATGCTAAGATTACTGAATTGCAAGCTGTCTCTAAGAAACTAGAGACTAAATTGGGAAAACAGGTTGCTAAACCTCAAACCCAATCACATGAGACACACACAAAACTTGACACTACTCATACTAGTAAACCACGTCATACTCATGCTGCTCATAATCATGCTTACATATACACACAGTTTCACAAACCTCACGCATGTAGAAATAGTCATCATATGTCACATAAACATCATGCTACACACAGTCGTCATCATGTTACACAAAGACACAATCAACATCACTCCACATATAGACAATCTCATCATGCCATGCCATATAGACAATCTCATCATACAATGCCATATAGACAATCTCATCATGCCATGCCATATAGACAATCTCATCATACAATGCCATATCAACATCATCACTATGCTGAATCTACATATCATCAATATTCTTATAGACATTATCAGCATGCTCCTAATGTGAATAGAAATGCTACATGTACTTATTGTGGTCTACATGGACACATATCACCACAATGTAGAATCAGAAGATTAGTTGATAAAAAGATATATGCATGGTTTCCAAAAGCTAACTTTTCAGGACCCTCAAGAACTTGGGTACCAAAGGTCACATCTACTCTTGATGTAGGTGGACCTTCCCTCCTCAACTAAGAGTAAGTGGATTCTCGATAGTGGATGCTCGCGGCACATGACGGGAGACGCACATCTTTTCGCATCACTATCGATGAAGAGAAAAGGATATGTATCCTTCAGAAATAACCTAAAAGGTTATATTATAGGTAATGGTATTATTGGCTATCCTCCCTCTCCCGTAATAAAGGATGTCTGCCTAGTGACCGAGTTAAAGCATAACTTGCTCAGCATTAGTCATCTTGCTGACCATGGTTATGACATTAACTTTGGACAAAACAAATGCCTTATTTATGATAGGTCAACAGGAGATATTGCTTTTAAAGGGGTAAGAGAGGACAATATTTATATTTTCTATCTGTATCTAGATACTAACCATGCAGGTAGATGCCTATATGCTCATAAAGATGAACAGTTACTATAGCACCAGCGTCTTGGTCATGCCAACATGGATACTATATCCAGGCTATCAACCAAGAAGCTAGTTAGAGGCTTGCCCGACATCACATTCAAAAAGGACATCGTATGTGCCGAATGTGAGTTGAATAAGGCAACCAAATCATCTTTCTATTCCATAACCTCTGTAAGCACTACTAGACCCCTGCAACTACTTCATATGGATTTATTTGGTCCTAGTAGAGTAGCCAGTCTTGGTGGAAAACTCTATGTATTTGTTATTGTTGATGATTTTTCAAGATTTACTTGGGTTTTCTTTCTTACTTATAAAAGTGATGCTATTTCAATTTTTAAGATTTTTGTTAAGAAAGTTCAAAACAAAAAAAGGCTATATGATCACTCGAATCCGAAGTGATCATGGAGGCGAATTCGAAAATTCTGATTTTGAAAAGTTTTGGGATTCCAATTGATCATGAGTTTTCTTGTCCAAGAACTCCCCAACAAAATGGTATTATGGACCGGAAGAATAGAATTCTTGGCGATATTGCTAGAGTCATGTTGAACAAGTTTTCACTTCCGAAATACTTTTGGGCTGAACCTGTCAGTACAGCATGCCACATTTTAAATAGGGTACTTATTCGTCCTATTACGAAAAAGACACCCTATGAGCTTTGGTTTGGGAGAACCCCAAATGTTTCTTATTTTAAAGTTTTTGGCTGTAGATGTTTTATCCTTAACACCAAAGACAACTTAGACAAATTTGATGCCAAAGCTGACGATGGTATTTTCCTTGGCTATGCTGCTAAGAGTAAGGGATATAGAGTTTTTAACAAACGCTCTTTAATTGTGGAAGAGTCTACAAATGTGACTTTTGATGAAGATAACAGTACAGCAGCTACTCTTGATGATGATGTTGAACCATCAACGTCTACTCCAATGAACACCACAACCGAAACAAATTCTCTGGAAAGCTTGCCTAAGAAATTCTCTTTCAAGCCTTCTCATCCAGAAAATTTGGTAATCGGTGAGGTTTCACGAGGTGTAACTACTAGATCATCATTAAGAGACTCTATTGCTAGTACTGCCTTTATTTCACAAATTGAGCCTAAAAATATTTCAGAAGCTTTCAATGATAAATTTTGGATTTCTGCTATACAAGAAGAACTCAACCAATTTGAGAGAAGCCAAGTATGGAAACTCGTTCCTAGACCGGCTAATCACTCAATTATTGGTACTAAATAGGTTTTTAGAAACAAAGTAAATGAAGATGGTTCAGTCACACGCAACAAAGCTCGTCTAGTAGCCCAAGGATACAACCAAGAGGAAGGTATCGACTATGATGAGACATATGCTCCTGTTGCAAGATTAGAATCCATTCGGATGCTTTGTGCATTTGTAAATTTTCAAAATTTCAAATTATTTTAAATGGATGTTAAAAGTGCTTTCTTGAATGGTTTTATTAAGGAGAAAGTTTATGTAAAACAACCCCCTGGCTTTGAAAATCACAAATTTCCCGACCACGTGTTCAAGTTAAAGAAAGTGCTATACGGCCTCAAACAAGCCCCCAGAGCTTGGTATGAACGGCTTAGCAACTTCTTACTTGATAAAGGTTTTTCAAAAGGAAAAATTGACACCATATTTTTCATAAAGTCTTTGAAGGACACTATTCTTTTAGTTCAAATATATGTAGATGATATTATTTTTGGTTCTACTGATAAACCCTTTGTCAAGATTTTGCCAAGTGTATGCAGACCGAGTTTGAGATGAGCATGATGGGAGAGCTCAACTACTTTCTTGGACTGCAAGTCAAACAAATGTCAAATGGAACCTTCATCTGTCAGTCGAAGTATCCAAAGGACATGCTGAAGAAATTCGACCTTGATAACGTCAAACCTATCAGCATTCCTATGGCTACTTCAACTAAGCTTGAACCAGATGACAGCGGCAAACTCGTAGATCAACGTAAGTATCGAGGTATGATAGGCAGTCTACTCTATCTTACTGCTAGTCGCCCTGATATAATGTTTAGCGTTTGCCTATGTGCTAGATATCAAGCAAATCCTAAGGAATCACACATGACCGCAGTTAAGCGTATCTTTAGATACCTTAAAGGTACGGTTACAGTGGGCCTATGGTATCCCAAGTCAACATCATTTGACCTCATTGGTTACTCTGATGTTGATTTTACGGGATGCAAGATCGACCGTAAAAG
The DNA here is from genome assembly GCA_029216955.1 of Iris pallida. Taxonomy (NCBI): domain Eukaryota; kingdom Viridiplantae; phylum Streptophyta; class Magnoliopsida; order Asparagales; family Iridaceae; genus Iris; species Iris pallida. The sequence continues at coordinate 4,502,588 of JANAVB010023996.1, read as the reverse complement.
TACGAGCGGTACGTGTCATTTATTAGGAAAGGCTTTAGTCTCTTGGTTTAGCAAAAAAACAGAATTCTGTCGCACTATCCATAACAGAAGCTGAATACATAGCAGCTGGGCGTTATTGTACACAAATTCTGTGGATGAAGCAAACCCTTGAAGACTATAATTTATCTTTCATATATATTCCTATTTTTTGTGACAACACTAGTACTATAAACTTGACTAAGAACCCTATTTGTCACTCACGCACAAAGCACATTGAAATTCGATACCACTTTTTGCGTGATCATCATCAAAATGGCACGATTAACTTAGAATTTATTGACACTGGTCATCAGTTAGCTGATTTCTTCACAAAGCCATTATCGAAAGAGCGCTTCAATTTCCTCTGTCGTAAACTTAGAATTTTAGATGAAGCCGTCATAAATTAAAATACACCTGCATAAATATCGATTATATTGTGATTCTCTTATAATGAACTTGCTATGAGTACAAGCCGAAAGGGCCCTTCTGACAACAAGGCGTAAAAGCCTAAGTGACATGGTGCACAAGTCCTCAGGACTACCGCTAGCTGGGATCCGGCCCCTGCAGCTAACTCATGGCAAATTCAAAATATTGAATTATAATATAACTCCTTGTTTATTATACGGTACATTTTGATTTATCACTTGCTGATATGCTATTTTTCAATTTCATATTGCTGTCTTTCTACTTCCACTATCTGGTTTATTGAAATTCTTAATCATTTATCTTTGACTTATCTTGATTTCCCATACTTAACCAATTTTTCATTCTTTCAGCCTGATTTCAGTTCTGGGACAAGGACCCAGAATTCAGGCCGAACTCTGCCCTTACCAGAGTTCGGGCCGAGTTCGGCCTCCCTGTTCCAGAATCGGGGACAAGTTCCAGCCGTTGATCAAAACTTGATCCAATGGTCCCGATTCACTCCGACCAAGAGAAACCCTTCCCTTATATTCAGTTTCTCTTCCTCCTCCCTCTTTCTTACCACCTTTTCTTCTTCTCCTCCACTATTTTCTAAAACCCTAACCCTAGTTTTCTCTCTATTGTGCTCCATTCTTTCCCAAATTCAAGAAGAAGGGCTATTTTCTAATTCTCTTTCACTGTTCATCATTTATTTGAGGTATAACTTACTCTTCTTCTTTATTTTAATTTTCTATACTTTGTGCGATGGCTCCTCGCTTGTTCAACCGTTGGAAGAGAATTCGGACCGAGGGAGCGTCCTCGTCGAATCCTCCTCCTCCCGTTGAGCAACCCGTTGAACAACATCAACCACCTCATCCATTGTTCAACCCTTCACGTCCACGTGATCCAAACACCTATGATGACCAACTTTTTATATCACTAGACGCATCCAATGAATGGTTTAGTGATTTTCGGACATGTCCGGTGTTTGCGGGACACCCCATTAACTTCACAATTTTCTCTCAATATGATGCACTCTTTAATGACCTCTGTCTTGACGAACTTGTTACTTCTAATTCGGTCATATATCTTAGTGCCATACAAATGTTTTACTGCAACTTGACTCATGATGATACTCACATCTATTCACGTGTTGCGGGTATCGATATCTCATTTGATGATTTTGACTTAGCAGAATATCTTGATCATCAAGAGCCCAATTCTTGGGAAAAGCTTGTTGAAGCTCGGTCGTTCCATTTTCCCGACGGGACTTCCTTTGAAAGCTTCAAGGACGACTTGTGCACTCCGAACACACGTCCTCGCAAGCTTCTGGCTAAATATCTAAATCCATATTTCTATGAACTTCATCGGATTGTTTTCAATACCATTCTACCCAAAGCGGGTTCTACCGATGAAATTATATATTTTGAAATATCAGCTTTGTATCATCTCCACTTTTGTGTTCCTTTTAATCTTCCACGTACCATGATGGACTGGATGATTAACTGTAGGAAGAAACCACGAGCCTTGGTTTATGCCTTATATCTTCCTATGGTCTTTCGTGTGTTCCATGTACCTATTGATGATTGTCCTTTCTTGCCTGCTTCTGCCTTCCTATCTAAGGCACGACGACTTCAGGCAGTCGTAGCCTCTCCTGCCACTTCTGAGCATTCCGATGATGAGGAGCCCGACGCCCCTCCACTTGGACATGATGCTCCACCTCCTCCTGCTACTCTTGACTCCATCCAGACCATGCTCCGAGATCGCTTTACCTTAGAGGACGATCGCTGGACTCAGATGGACTACCGTACTACCCTACAGATGAGTGCCTTCAGCAACTCGCTGTACGATATTCGGTATTCCATATCCCGTCAACCTTTTATGCCCATTACCATGGAGCGGGATCCCGGTCGCGAGGGATATCGCATTGACGATCACTGGGTCTTGCGCTACCTGGATCCGGATGCTGCTATTGTGGACCCCAGCCGTTCCTCACTGATCCTTTCGACTCCGCTGGGCCTTCTCGTGCTCCATGATGGAGATGGCTTCCGCCAGATGATGCTGCTGATGATCATAGTTTATGTTTTTTGCTTTCCAGTTTTTCAGTTGTTTAGTTGGATTTATGTACTTGGTTTATCAGTACTCTTTATGTTCTAGTTGTGATGACTCTTATGATTACTCTTTAAGTTTTAGTTGTGATGACTCTTATGATTACTCTTTATGTTTTAGTTGTGATGACTCTTATGATTATCATAGCTCTCTTACTCTCTGCTCGTTATATTCATATGCAGTTTCTTCTCTTTTGGTGTGTTTGCCCATTATTACTTACTTATATTGCTAAATGCCAAAAGGAGGAGAGATTTGTATATTGTATTCAAGTTAGTTTTTGTATATATGTGCTTTTGGAACTTTTTGGGAGTTATTCCTTATCAGGCCAACAGGTTCAACGTATCATCTACGGGGGAGCTATCCTATTTAGCTCGGTACCGATTATGGGGGAGCTATGCTTTTGTCATTGATTGTGTCCAGGTATGAATATTGAATATATAATTATTATTTTGTCAATTATCAATATGGGGGAGATTGTTGACCCAAAGTCACAGTCAACCAAATATCGATCACATTGACTAAATAATACTTGTAATAATTCAATACGACACACGACGTCCACATCAAGCTCAAGTCAGACGACAGCCCAGTCTTTGCATTTCAGTTATATATGAGTCTGTATTTTACACTTTTATTGAGTCTAGACTGTTGTAAACTGTGTCATGCTGAGCTCTTGAGACTTGACCAAAAGCCTACCCAAATCCATAAACTCCACTATCCAGAAAATGTCCATTGATCCCCAAGAACCAGTTCTGTGCTCTGGAGACAGAGTTCGGGCCGAACTCTACCTCAACACAGAGTTCGAACCGAACTCTGTCCCCTAAAAATCAGCAACCTTAATTTTAGGGTTAGCTGGTTGCAAGTTGTCCAACGGCCAAATATTTGAAATTTTCTACCCGAATTCTGGCCGAATTCTGCCTACAAAAACCCTATAAATAGGCCAAGAATTCTCTTATTTCAAATCATCCAATCTTCTCCTCTTCTCTCTTAAAGCTCAGATAAGCCATATCCTTCCCATCTACTAGCCACAAGCTTCCTAAGTCTCGAGTGCTCAGCATCTCTCAGTTAGGAGTCTTGTGCAAGAGTTGAAGAAGTCGCTTGGAAAATTCCAAGCAAATCGCCACTGCGATCCTCTGTAAGAAGTTGACATGCTCTTCTGAAGAAAAGGCACGGGTTGTAAACTACTATTTCACAAATAGTGGATTTAATCCTGAGCTAGAGTTCTCAGGCCTGGACTAGTCCTCCACGAGGGAAACCAAGTTAAAATCGGCTGTGTTTGCGTATACTCTCTTTCTTCTCACTTTAAATTCCGTATTTACTCTGATTAGTTTTGTTTGTGATAGAGTTGATTTTTTAATTGGTTATTATCTCTATAAACTTTATTCACCCCCCTCTAGAGTTGCCATCTGTTCTTCACCTATGGTCTCTAAAGTCATCAAACTATATGTCTATAGATCCAGTTGGACGATACGAACCCAACCGTATGTCCAAACTTGGATTCCGGTGGGCAATGCACAAATTTGCCTGTTAGATCAGAACGCGGGCCTACCAAAATAGAATTCTAATCGACCTTCTCAGAATCAGACCAAACTTGGCTCATAGGACCAAAAAATAATAAGTGTTCAGTGGTACAAGTTTTATCGCGATGCGACAAACATGTATAAAGTAATTGACTAGTTTGTAAAGAGGCCGATACGGGGTATCTCGACTAGTACGCCTCGATTTCTTTACGCACATACAACAAAATCGAGTTTCGTCGAATCTCATTTGTTCGTAACATTCGTATGCGTCTTTTGATGCTATGGGTTGTGACCAAGTCATCTGGATTGTCGGAATGGACTCCATATCGAGGAAAATCTTATTTTTCGAAAACAAGTTTTTATGGTTTTTCATAATTTTTGTAAACAATTAACTTTGTGTTTACTGAATGAAAACAGAAACCATAAAATAGTTTTACAGCACTATAGATGATCTAAAAGGTTGTTCAAAAACTTTTCAAAAACTTCCAATTGATCGCCAATAATTGGTCCTCCAACCAAGGTGTTTGGAAATTTTCCATGGACTATTCTTAAACAATTTTTTGCCAAGTTTGCATCGATTTATCGGATAATCAGCGTTAAATTTGAAACTATTTAAAGAAACTTAGACTCATATAGATTGTCTTCCTAATAAACCAATTGGTTCTAAAATCGATCACAAAAAAGGGAGAATTTTACCTGACAATATGGCAATGTGTGCACTACTGCTGTTGTGCGCACGCTGTCCGACGGTCCAACGACTGCTGTGGCAACGCGCAGGTGTCATGCGTTGGCAGGACAAGGTTGGGTGTCGCCTGGGGGTATCAAGGTAGGGTTAGGGTTTCTTCTCTTTCGTCTCTATTATATATCGATACAGAGAGAGGAAGGGGGTCGCACGGGTTCTGTGCTGCTGGTTTGCTTGTGGTTGGGTTTGGGAAGGGTTTCATCTCGCGAGATTTCCATTAAAAATCTCGCAAGATTTTTACTGGTTTTTTTTCCTTTCTCTTTTGTATATAGATGTATATAAATATTATCATTATAGCTTATATACTCTAATCTTTAAAAATATCTTTGTGATATATTATGAAATTCCAACAAAAAATAATAATTAATAAGAATATATTTCTAAAAAATAACTTATACATAATTTATTTACCCAAGTAAATCATATCATAAAATTTTACACATTAATACAATAATAGTAAAAAACTAATTATACTTAATTTTATTAGAAAATAATTCCAATAAATCTAATAAGAAAATGTTATCATATATTAACACAAAATATAAATCTCTTGTTATAGCATATATATATATATATATATATATATATATATATATATATATATATATATATATATATATATATATATATATATATATATATATAAGAAAAATACTTGTTTAACCACTAAAATAAATACATTAATTGCCATTACACAATAATTATCCACATAGACATCTTTGGATGTACTACATGACTAGATTGGTTCGTGTTTGGTTTAGGGCCAGTTCGACTAGTTTAGCACAACCGGATCTTCTAAAAAGTCAATAATCTAATTAATAACTAATTAAATCATCTATATGGGTCAACTTACGACTTTGACTAGTTTTCCTAGTTGGAACACAGCTATGGCTAGGCCTTCCCTACCATGGCTTAAGTGCTAGTCAAAGTACACCACTACACTAGCCATACCAAAATTCTTACTCGATATGCATCTCAAACTTAACCATGACTAAAGCCTTATATAAATACATAGTATTTAAGCTATTATAAATATAAACCTATATATACAAAAATATATTTAAACCTTTTTGGCTGTATAATATCCAAAGTAAATTCAACCTAATTCTACTAAATTGTGGCAACCTAATATGGCTCTCCCAAGTGGGTTTGGCTAGGTTAGGGTCCAAATATATTTTCTAATCAAATGGAACTTGAAAAGTCAACCCATGAGTCTCTTCTGTCATTCGTAAATAAATAGCACATGGGGATTCGATTAAGTGGCACGCCCTTAGCATGTGTGTTGTAGGCTCAAAATAGGTCAAAATCATATATTGGGTCAAATGGTTTTGATCTATGTCGAGTTCCAAACTCACATTAGAAGTTAGGTCCAGAATTACGGTAAATAGTCAAATGGCCTAAATTTGATCCGAAGTTGTACGAAGTCAAAATAATGTCAAGGGACATGTTTGGATGGGACATAATATATCAAATTAAAGGTGGGCTTATCTACTTTAAAACTTATGAAGGATATTTCGAAAGATTGTTATTTCTTGTGCTTCAAAAATCAAAGATACGAAAAACTTCATCTATAGTCATAATTAAATATAAAATTCATTTAAGTAAACAAAAATCATCTAAATAAATAAAAAAATAATTCCTAAAAATTAGGGTCCTTACAGATATATCCTGCAGAATATAAGGATCGAGCGTGCCTACTATTTTTTAGCAGCATGTCCTGTTGCGATAACATGATGCTTGATATGGTCTCCATCATATTGTGGTACTAAGGTGTCACTTCCGTTTTTTGTTATACGTATTTTCAGTACACGTGTACGAATTTCAGATGTTTATCAGGTGACCCATAGTTAGACTTGTCTTGCTTAGCCAGATCCTGGTTTAATCTTGCCTTAGTTTATTTGGGTTCATCTTGGTTCGGCTTGGCTTGGTTTGGTTTGGTTTTGTGTAGTTTGAGAAGAGAGGGGTTGATATATAAGTCAACTCTTCTCTCTCTCTCTTCATTACTTTCATTTATTTTCTTCATCTTCTCTATTACTCCTCTCCACCCACCAAAGAAACCCTAGGTAAGTGCAACTTGCTTCATGATGGATCTCAAGTTTATTGTTCTATTCTCTTCTTCACTTGATTCTAAGCCTCTCTAGAACTTGGAGTTTTTAGTTTCTATGGATAGATTTATGTAGATCTAAGTTTATAACTTTTCTCAATTTTTCTTGCTTTTGATCTCTTGAACTTCATTATTTTCGAGATCTAATGGTCCTATGTTGTAGGAAATTTGATTCTACCTAATTTAGACCCTGGAAAGTCCCAATTTTGACTTATTTTAAGAGATTTATGGCCTTTCTATTCCATGGGTTCTCAAGAACATTTGGAGGCTGGTTGGAGAAGATGAGCAGTACATGCTGATACATACTGGCACATGCATGCTAGCGCATACATGCTGGCACATGTTGGCATGGCGCATGCTGTGGATGGTGCCTTTTGGCCCATGGCGCATACTGTCCTAGCGCATGATGTCCCTTACACATGCTGTCATGGTGCATGCTGTGGATGGTGCCTTTTAGTCCATGGCGCATACTGTCCTGGCGTATATTGTGGATGGTACTTTTTGGCCCATGGAGCATGCTGTCCTGGCGCATGGTGTCCCTTGCAAATGCTGTCCCTGGCGCATGCTGTCCTGGTGTACTCTGTCCCTGGCGTATGGTGTTCCTGACGCATGTTATCCCAGGCATATGCTGTCCTGGCGCATGATGTCCTTGGCACATGCTGTCCTGGCACATGTTGTCCCCTGCACATGCTATCCCTGGCGCATGCTGTCTTGGCACATACTGTCTTAGCGCATGCTGTCCCTAGCGCATACTGTCCTGGCGCATGCTGTCCGTGGCACCCCTTTTGACCCCTTGTGCCATTTCTTGCCATGATAATTCTTCTTCCATTTATCCATGCTTATCCCTTTGGTCCTTAGTGTAATGTTGTGATCTTTGCTTGTACCCTTTTACTTGACTTGCCCTGTGACGACCCGACTTAATAACTTGTTGAGCATAATAAGGCTTGAACTTGATAAGATTTGACTGGACTTGACATGAACACGGCTTGATAATAAGGACCCGTCATGAATAACCTTGATAGTGGCCCGTCGAGGCGCACTTCTGGCAAGTAACTTGACATGTAACAAGTAACCTGACATGACATAAAAATCTTGAAACGATGTTACGACAGCTACCTGGACTTGCTAAGTAACTCTTGTCTTGACACCGTAGTTGATTCTCTTGGTTGTGCCTGTACAAGCTACATGTCTCATCTTGTATCATGCCTTGGACATGGATTCCTGATTACCACGGTCAGGGATTCATACTGAATCTGACTAGGGTAATAACTAGATTGATCAAATAGTTCATAAAGAGATTTCTCAGCTACAGGCTGTCCCGTTATCTGGGTGCTTTAATTGGACTTGTAGACTGCCATCGAGTACGGCACATTTCCAGCATAATGTCATGTGTTGCACCCCCAAGTAACCTAATCCAACTCTCTCAACTTGCAACTGGATAACCTGGATTAAGTCTGCAGGACTTGTGGCTGTCAGAACATCTCATTGTATTTTGTTAGTAATTAGGCTTGTGATAACCCTAGTTAGTTAAAGTATCAAGCCGTACTCATTGCTTGGTCGTGATTGATGGATGGAGTCCCGTCTAGTCTTGTCTAGACAGTGCCAGTACATAGTTACTTCAGCACGTTACTGTTTATGCTTTACCTTATCGATAATCGGTCAGAGACTAAGTTCTGTTCAAGTGAAGGGTTACAACCCCGATCCTTGTTTGGTTTACAGGTTGTAACTTGGTTACCAGAATAGTCCTTTAGTTATCTTATCGTTTATCACCCTGTTTTCTCTAACTCATGTCTTTCGTTATCATTTATGTCTTTATGTGCTAATATGCTGGTTTTAGTTCTTAAATAAAGCCTCCCTTGTGGCATTTGCTCTTTGTGGGTTCGGACCCAGCTAGTTTTGTATGGCCAGATTTCGAAGTAGCACCAAGGATCTTCCAGCCTTCCAGCCAGATGGTGAACACTAGACGCAACCCTGGCAACGAGTGGGTTTTATTTTGCTCTCCCACTCGATTGTTAATTATTCTTTTGAGGCGTTTAGCCGCCGAACAAGTGTCAGCTCGTGTTGAATTTATATTTATGTCTGCCTAAGGGTTGTAACATGATTGACAAACCCTAGGATTGATCACGTATGACTTAAACTCTTGTTAGTCTTCGTATTTTGTATGACTAGCTTCATGATCATCTGAATATAGAATGTTTGGGACGCCTTACTTTGTATGTCTGATGATCTACCATCCTGTTAGATTTACTTGCTTGCTTGAGATTGAGACACTAGGCTTGTACTTGACCATAAGAGACTGTTGGCTTGTAGATAAACCCTCATACATCTAGACAGTCTTGACTATATTGCGAGGTGGAATTCACTTTAATGTACGTAGCTGGCTGTGTCCGTCCCATGCTTTACAGTATTTTGGTTTTGGGGTGTGATACGGTTTAAGTGGTGGCCCATGCAAGTCTTGTAAATCAAGATGTATGGGGTTTTATCGATTAGATGTCTCAATCAGCACTTACCCTTGATCTCTACTCGTGTCTTCTAATCTTTCTAAAATCTTGACCTAATTACATGCTTATATCCTCGATCCATCTTGGTCCTTCCTTATTGTTTCCCATGTCATTTCTTCAGTGGCATTGCTTCTATTCCTATCGATCAGCAAGGTGGAGCACCTCCAGTGAACTAGCAGCAACCTGGAGACCAAGCCCAGCACTATTGAGCAGCTTTTCGAGTCATATATTCTGGGAACCCAGAGCCCCCGGTTTAGCCGGTCCATCCTGCAGAGCCTGACAATGGAACCCTGGTGGGACTCATCAGAAAATTTTTGCATCACAAGATCGTCGGGGCGATGCCCTGCACCAGACAATACAATATGCCATAGGCAGAGTTGGTTATCAAGGAAACAACGCGGCCAACAGCTTCAAGCGTCTGAACCTTCTTTTCTTTGATGGCAGTGAAGATGCTATCGCTGCTGATGCGTGGCTTCAGGACATAGAGGTTATCCTAGAGGCGTCTAGGATTCCTGAGGAAGAGAAGGTAGCCTTTGTGCGCCTACAGTTATTGGACTTAGCCTACAGCTGGTGGGTGATGCTAGCAGTTGGATTAGCAATGCCTGTTTTGTAGGCGGTATTCAGCAACAAGTTTCAGACGAAGTACTACGACGCAGTAGCTCGGTATGATCTGCAGACAAGATTTACCAATTTTAAGCAGATGGGAAGGACGGTCGATGGATATGCGGCCGAGTTTTCTAGACTTAGTCAATTTGCTCCTACCTTTGTGGCAACCGAATTGGATCAAGCTCGGCGATTCTAACAGGAACTCCACCTAGAGATCATTATATCAGTGGAGCAGTTTGAGCACCAGACGTTTGATGACGTCTTACGAGCAGCAAAGAGGTACGAGTATACTTCTCAGAGGATTGTAGCTAGAAGCGGAGGACGGAAGAGGTCTCATGGGCAGATGTCCCAGTCATCAGCACCGGCCCCGACAGCTAGGGCTTTGACTATTGGAGGTTCTAGGAAGGTGACCCCAGTCTCCTCGGTTCAGCACTCGATACCGATGTATCCTCAGCAGCAGAAGCAGAAGCAGTCTTCCGCAATGGGCTGCTCTCATTGTGGGAAGCCAGGATATGTAGTATCAGAATATCGCAGAGCACAGGGATTGTGCTTGGCTTATGCGGCACCGGATCATATGATAGGGTCATGTCCGAATATAGCCAGTTCATCGTAATCAAACCTAACCAGTCCATCGTCCAGCACCAGTGCAGCAGCAGTACCAACCTCCGAGGCTATTGTCGCCTCAGGCTCAACAGTATGTCCAAGCTCAGATTCAGAACTGGCATAGAGGTTTCCAGCAGAGGGGACCAGCACCAAGAGGACAAGGACAGGCTATGGCTCTGACCGTGGCAGAAGAATTAGCATCAGGTAAGGTGGTGGCAGGTACGATTCTCGTCAACTCTTTTCCAGCATCAGTCTTACTTGATTCGGGTGCATCGCATTCATTTATGTCTATACGATTTGCTACACGTATAGGACTGGAGCTCGAGTCATTATCAGTAAGGCTCAATATACTTACTGATAACGGTCTTGTAGGGGTAGATAGAGTATTTTCCTCATGTCGAATCGTAGTTAGCGGTAGAGAGTTCCCCGCTAGATTGATAGAATTTTTGATGGCCGACTATGATGTGATACTAGGAATGGATTGGTTGAAGGATCAATACGTAAGAATAGACTGCAATGTTGGCAGGATTATTTTTGGTATTCCCGACGAACCAGAGTTTTCATATTCTAGAGACAAAGTAGAACCTTCTCCACCAGTCTTGCGGATGGCAGTAGCAGTTTAGTTTCCCAGAGTACTAGAAGAGTTTCCTGATGTATTTTTCGAAGAGCTTCCAGGCATGCCCACAGAGAGAGAGATAGAGTTCAACATTGATTTGCTTCCAGGGAGGGCACAAGTGTCAGAGAGAATCTACAGAATGGCATCTTCAGAGTTAGAGATCTTGTACAAGATGATTGAAGAACTCAAAACTAAGGGATTCATTCGTGCTTGTGGACCACCTTAAGGAGCCCCGATACTTCTTGTGAAAAAAGGATGGTACGTCAAGATTATGTGTTGATTATCGTACCTTAAACTCTGTAAGAATCTAGAATAGATATCCTCTACCAAGGATAGATAATTTATTCGATCAACTCAGAGGAGTGACAGTATTTTCGAAGATTGACTTGCGGTCAAGGTACCATCAGATCAGAGTCAGAGAGCAAGACATCCTGAAGATAGTATTCAGATCTAGATATAAACATTGGGAGTTCCTTGTTATGCCATTTGGAGCAACCAATGCGCCAGCCGTATTCATGGACTTCATGGATCGTATCTTCATACCCTATTTGGACCAGTTCGTGATAGTATTTATAGACGACATCTTAGTCTATAGAAAGAATAAGGCAAAGCATGAGCAGCATCTTCGTGTGGTTCTTCAGATTCTCAAAGTGCACCAGTTGTACGCGAAGTTCAGTAAGCGTAAATTTTGGCTGGATCGTATTTCGTACTTAGGTCATATCATCAACAGAGGTGGAGTGGAAGTGGACCCCCAAAAAATAGTGGCTATAGAGACATGGCCAGTACCCAGTACCGTCGCAGAAGTTCAGAGTTTCCTAGGATTGGTTGGCTATTACCGACGTTTTGTATGAGACTTTGCTCGAATTTCAGTGCCATTGACGCAGTTGACCCGCAAGGATGTACAATTTTCTTGGACAGTAGAGTGTCAGAGTTCATTCGAGAAGTTGAAACAAGGATTGATGACGGCCCTCATTCTCACGCTTCCAGCACTACAACAAAAATACCTTTTAATGACGGCTAAAAAGCATCATTAATTACAAACCATGACGCTTTTTTTCTAATCCAAGCGTTATAAAAACGGGTGTTATAAATATTTTTAAAAGCGTTATAAATAATTCTTCCAAAACCGTCATTAATAGGTTAAATTTCTGCTATGGTTTATTTTCAAAGCGTTATGAATAGATGATCTGTATATGGTCATTATATCACATTTATAACGCTCTATACTGCATGTTATATATTACATTCCAAACACTGCTCAATTCAATTCGAAAACAACCACTTTGAACCATATTCATAACAAAACATTGAAATGTAATATAAAGTACCATTCTCCATTTCAGTGTCTCAAAATAAGGTACATCAATATCTCACAGATATAGAGTACTTAAGCTAGCTACATTTTATTATCTCAAAATAGAGTACTTTAGCTACTATTCTATATTTCTCCATCTCCATTTCATTGGTGACTTGAATGTATACAAGAGTAACTGTTGACAACAACCTGAATGATAGCAGGATCAGTGTGTAGAGAAATGGTCTAAGTAGGCAGTGAAGCTTTAACCTATAAATCCTGTAAATTGCAAGAGAGTTTATAAATATATCAATTTCAGAAGTATAAAAAGACAACTCCAAAGCTACAGTGGAGTCCTTGAACATAACATAATGATAAATAAATAATACTGCTGAGTCCAAATTACTGAACGAGCAGATGTATGGTATACCATCCTTGAACAAGCAACAACAAGAGAAACATGCTTGACATCATCTTGATTCTCCAAGGCAATTAATAATGCAACCATCTTGATTCTCCAATAATAGCAGCAAGAGAAATTTTCTGTTTACAAACAAGTCTCCAAATTTTTGCATAACAAACCATTCTAAGTCTATCTACATGATCAAGCATATTAATGTAATAATAATAATAATAACTAAATCTTAATATATGAAAAATTGGGCTCAGAGATTTGTGTACATGGTTCATATTTCATCGTACCAATGCTGCAAAAGTTTCTGAACTAAAATCATACACTGACAAAAATACTCAAAAGTTTGCAAAAACTGATACTGCATACAGAAGGCAGCATACGAAGAGTTAGCAACAATTTTTCCACAAAGCCAAGTGATACTCAAATCCAAGTGTTACTAAAGCCAAAACAAAAGTATACTCAAAGCCAGTGATACTCAAAGAGAAGTTAATACTCAAAGAATCTGGGTACTCAAAAGTAGAAGTTAATACTCAAAAGTATACTCAAAGCCAAGTATCCATCATGAAGTGATACTCAAAGATACTCAAAAAATTATACTCATCTACTGATATCAAATCCTTTTGCCTGATCAAAATTAGGCAACCATTCATCATCATAGACTATTGAAAAACAAAATCCAAGAACATAAAACTAGGGTGATACTCAAAGAAAAGGAATACTCAAACTGTGTTTGAATGGATACTCAAACTATGCTTGAAGGGTTACTCAAAATGCTCAAAAGAACAAAGCATGATCCTGACAAATATAACCCCAAGCCACACTCAAAAGAGCTAGAGGATGAAACTCAAAGCCACTGATACAAAATAAACCATTTAGTCATTCAATAGATATTTCCAATCCCAATTTTTCCAAATCCAATGATACTCAAAACCGGTGATACTCAAAAAGAAATTAAAAGTTAAAGCCATAAATAATACAACTGAAACTAAATCCCAAACAAAGGTATACTCAAAGCCAACATCAATGTCAAAAACCTACACATGATGCTCAATAAATTTTATAGTGTTCTCAATATGATGTGATAACTTTTTCTAGTTCTGTTTTTTTGTTGGTTCCGATTTGGGGAGTGCGCCTAGGTGCGTGTCCACATGAACAAAATTTTGAGGAAGCCTAATCTCTTATATGAATAAACTAGTATGATTAAAATAAGTATTTTCTTGACCATTATTTATTTTTTAGAGTCAGTGAAACCTGGAGAGGATACAGAAATTTGTTTCAAGGTGGTATCAGTTATTTCTTGGCCATGTAGGTTTTGATTCTTGTCCCACAAATTAGTAAACTCTATGTGTAGGCTTTTGGATCATGAGCAAACATGGGATGTAGATTAATATTTGTGGTCCAAATTAAACATATAAACTTATGTTAGTGCTCATATAAAAATTGGAACCATTTTGAGTCTAGAGAAATTTGACTATAGAGATACTTGAATTCAAGATAGTAGGCTGTAACTTTGTGTGCTTTCCTATTGTTCATGAATGTAGGAAAATAATATTACACCTTGATATCCTCATTCTTTTAGCTTTAGTCTTTTCAATGCATTTTAGTCGCTTTTAGCATTAGTGTTTCTGCTAACCATTTTGGTTTTGTCGTAGTGCAGTAGGTACTTGAAGCATCCAATTCTCTCCAAAAAAAGTAGAACGCCATTTCAAGAAGTGGTTCGATACAAGTAAGCATCGGTGGATCTGCAAATGATGATTAAGGACTGTATGAAGATCAAATATCATAACTGGCATGAATATTTGAAAGATATAAATCAACATGACATGAAAAAGATGGACACAACTAATTCTATTTATATATTAATAGTGCATAAACTATATATACTATAAGATACTATTTTAATTTTTTTATTGCTCAGCATTTAAAGAGAAGAATCAATGGATTCATATTAATATTGAGTCTTATTACAGGCTAAATTTTAATCTTTTACCCATGTCTATCAGTTGATTTTGCTTGCGGATTCAGTAAATATAACCTCTATTAGAATTTTTCTTAGCTTTGTACTATGTTCTTTCTGATAAGGACTGTATCAGATTAGGTAATTAGGATTGTACCTCTACTAGTTGTGACTGAATTATATTGTCATTGCATCTAGCTAAGTATTATCAGGAACATGCAAGTTTTTTTTGAAATTTAATAGAAAAAATGAAGAGACTTAAGAAGCCAAAGTTTTTAGTATGGTCCTGGAACTTGAATTGGGGCACCTACCTAGACACATGTATACATGCCCAAGATTATGTTTTGTTGATCCACTTAATTGTATGAGAAACGAAGAACCTAGTTGAAGAAACTTCCCTTTCTATCTATCAAAATTTTTTCCTTTATAATATTTGTCCAATCTCATATTATTAGTAACCAGCACTAGGTAGCCACAGTTTTTAAAAAATTAAAATTCAAAGACTTTTAAGTATAATGATTCTTTTTTGTTGATTCCAAGAAATTACCTATGCTTCGAGCTTGAATACGAACTTCCGTTGAATTTTGGACCAAGACGAGATCCTCACCGGTGCTTCCGCTGAACTTGGAGACGAATTTTGCCTCATGTCCCTGGCAGAAACAAACATACTCGCTCTGCAAAACTCGAAAAAAACAACCAAACAAAACTCGGATCAGACCGAATCGATGCGATGGGGGAATCAGAACCCTAGAATCGGCAACGAAACCTGGTGGTTGTCGTCGGACGGGACGATGAGGGCTGAGAGAGGATTGTGGGAGGCCATGAGCGATCGGAGGCGTGAGCGGGTCCGCCATGGCGAATGCTACTTCCTGAAACTAGGTTTCTCGAAGGACAAAATAAAAAAAGAAAAAACTGATGGGTTGATCAGAAGGATCCGGAAGAAAACCTAATTTTCGAAGAGAAACCCTAATTTAAGAAAATGAGAGAGAGGACAAACCCTAATTTTGGCAAGTACGCCCTTCTTCTCGAGCGTGCGAGTGACGAGAGTTCAAATCCATCATCTCTCGAGCGTAATCCATCATCTCTGGCGAGTTGGGGAGTTGGGGAGCGGGGGGAGGGGGGGAGAAGGAGAATGAGAAGGGAAAGAGAGAGGATGAGGGCTAGGCTTTTTCTTAAGTGCGGGGAGGAAGGGCGGAGCAGTGGAGGTTTTGACTTAAATTTTGGTCCTTTTTCCTAACGCTCGTATCACTGAAAGACTATCAATTACGTTTATA
>JANAVB010023996.1:4446069-4479268 GCA_029216955.1 Iris pallida | reverse complement strand
CATGCAGGTCAGTTTTCCTAAAATAGGCGAACTCGTGATGGTACTTAAGTTAGTCGTACTATTGCGAGCCTGCGACTAAAAAATGCTCATTCACAACTTAGAGTTAATTGATTTAAGAAAATGACAAGTACTAGGAGTCCCTTGTTCAAATTGACCGTTGGGTAGTTAAGGTTGTCAGATAGGCCATGCAATCTAGATAAGGAATTATTAATTTAGATAGCTTGCCAGATCTCTATAGAGACACTATACTTTTGATATGACGATAGATCCAATGGGATATACTATTCACTTGGTAAGTTAGGTTTTCCTAGAACAAGGCTCTAATCGTGATAAACTGTTCAATTTTTCTTTTGCTCTATTAGACATAAACCTTATATAATAATTGAATTGCCTATTTAAAATCCTATTTGTCGTAGGGAATTAGTTTATAATTTCTGATTCTGCTATTCGTATATGAATCTCGAGGTAGATTGATTAAAAGTTTTTTTCCTTAGATTGAGACTTATAGGCAGATGTTTACGCTTTCTATCATAGTCAACTAGTTTGAATTTCTAGCAGCTCCTTGAAGTTCTAAGGAATAATTGGAGTAATTTAACGAATGCGATGGCTAGACAGCAGCGCACTATCGCTAATTACTTGAGAATGGAGAGTGTGGGTTCACTGCAGCTAGCAGCACACTGGCGAGGCACGACCCATAGAGTTAAAATTATTTCAAAGAATCTTAGGTTATGGAACATTGCTAAAACTATGTCTTAGTTGACCGTTTTAGACCTTGTGTCAATATAAGGTAGAGTATATGATAGCATATCACATCTGAATCACGGAACCAAGGGTTTACCACAGCCAGAGTATATGGACGAGGCATAATTATCGATAAAATGACTTCAGACATGATTACAAGTTTAAGATACTATATAGAATAAAAAATGCCCTGTATGTCCCATAAGATCCAAAGCCAATACTAGTAAAAGTTCTGTAAGATTGGGTAGCATGTCTCCGAACCTAGCATTCAGTGGTCCTTGTGATCTATTGACGAGGTAATTGACTGACACTAAAAGGTTTACCTAGAATATAGAATTTAGAGGTCCATAACCCGTTAGTCGACCAAGGCCTTATGGATAAGAAGATAGTAGGATGACTGTATAAGCAAGAACACTAGGTAAAATTTTAATTCTCACAAAACTCGAACTACTTGTGCCCCCTTTCAAAAATTTTGCATACTTGTATTTTGACTATCTTGACCAATGCTGCTATTACAGCTTAGTTTTGCAAGCTTACTCTTTTATCGAACTTGATTCAAGATATATAGTTATTGGGGATGCCTACTAACATATTGTCTAATCAAAATCGATATATTACGGTCTGATCAACCTTAGTGCACTCGGTTCGCTCTTCCTCCGATTAACATACGTGGATTGAGATGTAGATGTCTCTAGGATCTCATCCGCGACTGTATTGACAATTTCTCTTGAATTATACATTCGCCTTTGAATCACGTAATTATATTCAGTGACATCTTTCTTGAACTCTTTATTGTTTTTGTCTTTCTCTGATTTAAAAAGACGAAAGCTCATAATTGGTAGATAGATACAGAGTATCCCCCATGGCTATGATAGTTGTATACACGAGTGTAGCTACCATCGGTCAGCCATGTGACTAGAACCTTGCCTTGAGTTACTCGTTCTTCTCTCGACCCTCAAACTACTATTGGGACCTTCTAGCCATCTGAATTTGAGAATAATTAGGGTTTTACCCTTAGTCAAAATGCCAACCTAGGAGACTATCTCTTCTCAAGAAACCAATTATTGTGAGTCCCTAATTATTTGCTTGAAGCTTGCTTTAACTAGCAACCCTTAAGCCTTAACCCAACCTTTCCTCGACCAAAGCCCACAGTTTAGACATGAGATGAATAGACAAAGGTAAGGACAATAATTTACCATTACTATGGTAGACACCCATCCCGAGATTGGTTTCCAACAAATATTATCCTAGTTATATAAATTTTGTTATTAAGACCTAACTAGTATTGGAACACCACAGTCACTAGCTTAGCCAATACCATAGCTTAAATACCCAGTCATATTATGATCTACTAGCAATACATGATTACTACAGCCCATACCACTAGAACCCTTGTGACAATAGTCTGGCATGCTTGACACAAATAGAAATTCGTGACTCAGTTGTTAGAAATCTCTTCATATGATGTTCCTAAGAGTTGGTTACCTCGTCGATAACTCTTGTATACTATGGACGAGTAGATCATTCTATTTTATCAACCATGTGTCATTGTAAACACTCATTTTCCATTTATTGAGGAATGATCCTTGACTTGACTTATATCTACCGTATTCCGTTACGTCGTGCCTTATTCTTTATTAACAAGAGTCGAGGTACAATATCCGGACTTTGGAATTCTTCTAACCTCATTATTCCTAAAACCATGTCCTACCTTCTTAGGTGAGTAGACTGTAAGCTTTCTAAAATTTTGGGATATACGAGGATTACCGATTGATTAGAATAATTTTCATTATGATGATAATTAGTACCCTATGGACTCCCACTTTCCATTTAGATCATTTTGTGTCCCCGGTCGTGTCATTAATATTCGGAGCACGAGACCAGCTGTTACCTTCCAATAAATTTTATAAGCAAGATGTAGACGAGTCCACATTCATCTAGGTATATCATGTCCCACGCAAACCCGTCCCCTTGTACTCTATTTTGTGGGACGACTTTCAGGTCAAAATGACTAGCTATAACCCTTACCAAAATACCGGTATACTTCTCGACTTCCATTAGAGTCTCAACCTCGACTCAATTCATCTGACCCAATATATGGTTGTGATCTACTCGAAGCCCACTACGCACATGCCACTAGTACGCCACCCAATTGAGGCCTCATGTGCTACTTAAAAACAAAAGTCACTGAAGGCGCATTTTTGGACTTTATGGACCTAGCTAACCAACCTGATTAGCAACTAGCTTAACCACTTGGGTTGAAACCTATTCTAGGTTACCATAATCTAGTAGAAATAGTTTTATCATTGGGATCTTGTCCAGTCAATATAGATTGAAATCCAAGGTTCATCCAACCAACGATTGATGTCCAATCAGGGAACCCATTAAGACCCAGTAAAACCCATCCATATATACCACCATATTTAGACTATAAAACTGAACTAATTGAAATAGGTCCCTATACCTATTATGTAGTCTCCATCTCTTAGAATGTGAAGTCATTCGTAACCCTTATTCCATCTACCAGGAAGTCGCGATACGATCTTGTATTGCATTTATATTCCTTGCTCGTGTGTTTATATAACCACGGAAAAGATCACAATCTTGATCTCTTAAATTCTGTTCTATTATGGAACCTAGTTTAGATTAATTTCGAGAACGAAACTTCTGTATTGTACGGATTGCAAACCCCTCTAAGAAACGAAGGGTTCTTCAATTTAGCAAGTGACTGGACTAGAGTAGCCTAACCTAGCAAATAAGTCAATAGTTCATAAACTTTCTTTCTATCTGCATCATTGAATACACTTTACCGCTCTTGAAACTTCATATTTGCTCTCGATTAGCATCTTCATGTCCTTCCTATTTCAGAGTGACGAATGGTCATGCTTATTAGAATTTATCAATATTTCTTAGCTACTTGTGTAAATTTGTTGCTTGTTAAATTTTGGGTTGCTTGATAGATAGGAGAGGATTATAGATGCCATATGCAGTAGATATCTGTTGGTAGGATTTTTAGCAACTAGTTAGAAGATTATAAGATTTTAGTTTTGAGGAGTAGTGAGACCAAAGGTGGATAGAAGTCCTAGAGGTTATGCAGTTACAAAATGGCTAGGAGGAGGATATAAATTATTTTAAAGAATTAAAATTTAAGGAGATTAGGTTAAGGTAGACTTTCTTGTTGAACATTAAGGAATAGTTATGAATTAGAATTTTGAGGACGAAATTATTTTTAAGGTGGGTAGATTTGTAACTCCTCTTCCAGGAATTTTGATAATATATTTATTTATTTATTTATTTGAATTGAATGGAATTTTTGAAATTTTATAAATAATTATTTAGTTAATTATTACGGTAGATGACTTTAGCCATAGTTGAGTTTTGAAGTACCAGACGACTAGGAAGCATGGCACGGATAGTGCAGTGACGTGTCTTGACTAGTGTATTAGCCATGCCGAGGAAGACTCAGCCATAAGTGTGCCCTAACTTGGAAAACCAGGCAAAGTTGTGACATGACCCTGAAACTGATCTAATTATTTAACTAATATTATCTTATTGACTTGTAGGAAACCCGGCTGCACCAATTTAGTCCGAACTGGACCGAAACCAAACCAGAGCCCGTGAGGCAAGTAGTGAGACCAAATGCACCCATATAGACATATTTTTAAGTAGATGCAATGCCTATTACTGGTTATGGTATTTTGTTGTTATTATTGTTATTATTACTAATATTGTTGATACTTTGAAGGAAATTATTGTTGATGCTATAAGTAATATAAACTATATTTATTATCGATTATTTGTGTTCTCAGAAAAATATATATTATCGAGTAGATAGATTTATGTATAGACACTGTCCATGAAAACGTTTTATTAGGAGTCAATGGTGTTACTAAACATTTACGCATATATAGGTATATATATCTATTGATATACATAAGTAGATGTAGACTATAGGCATATATATATATTTAATTATATAGGCATATAAATATATTTAGAATTTATTAATATATATATATATATATATATATATATATATATATATATATATATATATATATAATAGAAGAAACAAATTGAGAGTCCCCGCCCAGCTGAATGAACACGCACCCATGGGCCATCCCAGCCGAGCCAGGCTCGACCCCCCCGCCCCGACTCTGTTTTAAAAACAGAGTACATATATACATATCGAGAGAGACCAAGAGGAAAAACGTCGAAAACCTAAACCCTAACTGAGATCCGCCACCCCCACGACTCCTTGACACCTCAATGTCGCCGCACACGCCTGCGCATCACCAACGGACAAGCCATCGAAGAACCGTGCGCAAACAGAACCGAGGAGCAACGGAAGCAGCAGTTCATCTGCGGAGCTGACTTCGCAGCGACGTTTCACTGCGCTCAGTCGACCGTTTTCTGATCCGTCTTCGCAGGTGCGATCCCAATCTATACGCCTCTTAACCCCATAAATTAGTTTGAATTAAACTGGATCAATAATCTGTGAAAGTTTGATGCGAACTCGACTAAAAACCTGTTCTGTAAATAGTAAACAAAGCAGTCCAGACCCCGTTTTAGAAGACCAAAATTGGTCGATCCATTAAGAAATTCAAGGAAGTAAAAGAAGGTAGTCATAGACAACCGATAGGATATGGAAACCCAATAATTAGTTTATTTATTTGCTTATTAGATTCTATTTTAAATTAGATGAAAGTAAGACGAAAATCTGTTTTCAAAACCCCGAAAAACCTTCGATACGACGTGCATCCTGCAAAACCGGGCAACGTGGTCGTGAACCGACAACATTGAAAGGTACATATCAGCTTCGTGGACGTATGGGCTTTGACGAAATTCAAATTGGTTGCGTGTGCACGACGAATTTGATGCGTATCCGTCAAAATTTACCATATCGGCCACTGTGCAAATTTTTAATTACTTTATGCACGTTTGTAAGATCGAGATAAAACTTGTGCCAATAGGACCGTATCATTTTTCTGGTCCTGTATGCCAAGTTTGGTCCGATTCTGAGATAGTTGATCGGATCGCCGTTTTGTGGGTCCCACGATCTAACTCAACGGGCGATTTTTTGCACGGCCTGCCGAAATTCAACTTTGGACATAAGGTTAGGTTCGTATCATCAAAATTAATTCGTAGACATGTAGTTTGATAACTTTAGAGACCATTGACTCTAGCACAATTTTTGGTGCAAAGCGGATCTAGCGGCGGACATCGTTTTGATCTAAAATTACCATTTTGCTCCTGTATCCAGAATTGGACTTAAGGATAGACAATTGTAGCTAATTTGACTATTCTGAAAACATTGGTAATATCTATTTCAGCATCCGGAGACTGTTGTACGAGTTTGACTATTGTGGCTAACTAAGTAATATAATATTATCAGTTTCACCAGCAAAGGACCTCAGGCAAGTACACTTTCTGATTGCTTTTCGATTCATAGTAGTTTGTACATTTCATGTTTATACATATGTTTTGCTGCTTGTTGACATGCTCGTCACACGAAAATTAGTATCATGGATCTCTACTTACTATATTTCGTGATTATCATGTTTTCGTGTTTTGTGATTTGTTCGAGTCCATGAGTACTAGTCGGAAAGAAAAACATATTAGTAGGCATATGGACTACCCAGAACTATCCGTCATATATTTCATGGAGAATAGCAGCTGTACACAATACGTACAGGGTGCCGGATTTGCCCCTAGCCGTTCACATGTCAAAACCGATATTTCAAAACACATAGATAGTTGTCTTTTATTTGTTTCCTTGTTTCCTTCACCACTTGCCATGACATCAGTTACTTTCTAGTTTTTATCTCACATATGTTATTTTTATGTCTTATGAATTCTATTTATTTTTGCATTGTCATCGATTTGTGTGCTTGTTCCATTCCTGACTGGAAACCAATATTTTTCAGGTTAGCTGTGGCTTCTCTAAGCATTGGGAGATACAGGTGTACTTGCAGGCCAAAACTTAGACTTTAGATAGATGTTGTAACCATTTCAAATATGTGTAAGAATTTTATATTTTTTTAAATAAAAATTTTATAACTGTTGTAATAAATTTTAGAAATGTGAATGAGCAATAAAGTTATTCTTTATTTGATTTTGAGCATCATGGCCTTGACAGCGTTCTACCGCCGACTCTGTGGCGTAGGCTGGCTTGGACACGTCTCGTATCCGAAAAACGGGTATGGGTCGTGACAGTCTTGATGCAGCATGGTAAGGTAGTAGCTTATGCGTCACGCCAGCTTCGTGATCATGAAAGAAATTATCCAACCCATGACTTGGAGCTAGCAGCGGTGGTTTTCACCCTCAAGTTGTGAAGGCATTATTTGTATGGAGATCGGATGGAGATTTTTACCGACCACAAGAGTCTTAAGTATGTTTTTACTCAGAAGGACCTTAACATACGTCAAAGAAGATGGCTAGAGCTACTTGTGGATTATGACATCAACTTGTGGTATCATCATGGGAAGGCCAACGTTGTTGCAGATGCATTAAGCAGAAGAGCCGAAGTTTATTTTCCAACAGCGCAGCCAGAGTTGTTAGCAGATCTTCAGAAGATGGGTATTGAAGTTGTTCTTTCTACCAATGTGGCATTGATGGCCAGTCTGCAAGTTTAGTCCAGTATAGTTGAGATGATTAAGTTAGCTCAGTCAACGAATTCTAAGCTTCAGCGGCTTAGGATAGAATACGTAATGGGACAAAGACCAGAGTTATGTATTCATGAAGATGATACATTTTGACATAGAAGGCGTCTTTGTGTACCTAGTGGTGACATCAGGCAAGAGATCATGACAGAAGCTCACAGTTCACAGTATTTAATTCATCCCGATGGTACAAAGATGTATCGTGATATCCGTCAACATTTTTAGTAGAATAACATGAAGAGAGAGATAGCCTGGTTCGTCTCTCGTTGTTTGGTTTGTCAGCAAGTTAAGGCTGAACATTAGATACCAGCTGGACTTCTTCAGCCTTTACCGATCCCAGAATGGAAATGGGAGCATATCACTATGGATTTTGTAACTGGGTTACCTAAATCTTCAGCTGGAAGAGATGGTATCTGGGTTATAGTTGACAGACTCACCAATGTAGCTTATTTTCTTCCTTTCAGGATTGGTCAGTCGACGGATCAGCTTGCAGAGATGTACCTCAGGAAGATAGTCAGGTTACATGGAGTACCAGTCAGTATTATATCTGACAGAGATTCGAAATTTATATCACACTTTTGGCGGAGTCTTCAGAAGAGTTTGGAAACTCGTCTCAAGTTCAGTTCAGCTTATCATCCACAGATAGATGGTCAGTCGTAACTTACGATCCAGATTCTTAAAGATATATTACGATCTTGTACGTTTGACTTCGGAGGTTCGTAGAAAGATCACCAGCATCTAGTAGAGTTCTTCTATAACAATAGTTTCCAGGCCAGTATCCAGATAGCATCCTTTGAGGCCCTGTATGGAAGAAAGTACAGATCCCTGTTAGCATGGGATGATGTCGACGAGAGACAGTTGCTTGGTCCAGAATGATTACGCAGACTATTGAGGTTGTCAGACAAGTCAGAGATCATCTTCGAGTTGCACAAGATCGCCAGCGTCATTGGACCAATTCTTATCGTCGTCCTCTTGAGTTTTCTATCGACGACCACATATTCCTTAGGATCTTGCCTACCTGTGGCATTATTAGATACGGAAAAAGCTTAGTCCTAGGTATATAGGGCCGTTTGATATTCTCGAGCGAGTAGGTGATGTATCCTATCGTCTCACTCTTCTGCCGTCGTTACGTGAGGTACATGATGTCTTCTACATATCCCAATTGCGATGGTATATTCCTGATCCAAGCCATATCCTTGATCATTCAGAATTGGTAGTTCGTACCAACCTTTCGTATGAGAAAAGGCCCGTATCTATATTAGACCGAAGGGAGAAGATACTCAAGAATAAGACTATTAAGTTAGTCCGTGTTGCTTGGGTTCATCACTCTTTGGGTGAGTCAATGTGGGAACATGAGGATGATATCTGATCATGATATCCACACCTGTTTGACTCATGAGGTATAGTGTCTTCCTTATGTCTTATGCTTTTACTTCTTTGCTTGCATGAATGATTGTTTGATTGACTGTTAGTTGTAGATTTCCAGTATTAGTATAACTTGTCTCGATACCTCTAGCCTCTTGATTAAATTTTGAGGACAAAATTTTTTTAAGGTGGGTAGAGTTGTCACTCCAGTTTTTCGTTATACGTATTTTCAGTATACGTGTACCGATTTTGATGTTTATCAGGTGACCCGTAGTTGGACTTATCTTTCTTAGTCTGATCCTGGTTTAATCTTGTCTTAGTTTATTTTGGTTCATCTTGGTTCGGCTTGGCTTGGTTTGGTTTTGTGTGATTTGAGATGAGAGGGGTTGATATATAAGTCAACTCTCCTCTCTCTCTCTCTTCATTACTTTCATTTATTTCTTTATCTTCTCCATTACTCCTCTCCACCCACCAAAAAAACCCTAGGCAAGTGCAACTTGCTTTATGATGGATCTCAAGATTTATTGTTCTATTCTCTTCTTTACTTGATTCTACGCCTCTTTAGAACTTGGCATTTTTAGTTTCCATGGATAGATTTGTGTAGATCTAAGTTTGTAATTTTTTCAATTTTTCTCGGTTTTGATCTCTTGAACTTCATTATTTTTTAGATCTAATGGTCCTATGTTGTAGGAAATTTGATTCTACCCAATTTAGACCCTTAAAAGTCCCGATTTCGACTTATTTTAAGAGATTTATGGCCTTTCTAGTTCATGGGTTCTCATGAACATTTGGAGGCTGGTTGGAAGATGAGCAGTGCATGCTGATGCAAGCTGGCACATGTTGTCATGGTGCATGCTGCGGATGGTGCCTTTTGGCCCATGGCGTATGTTGTCCTTGCACATGTTGTCCCTTGCACATGCTGTTATGGCGCATTGTCACTACCTCTTTTCTAGCTCGGGGGTATTTTGGTCATTTTTCAAATTTTTGGAATTATTATGTATTATTATGATTTATTAGAATTAATTTGATTTTTGGTGATTTTTGGTGATTTTTAGGATAATTGACTTTGGGCCTAAAGTTGACTTTGACTTGTGTTGACTAGAAGACTAACCTAGTGACTAATCTAGGTTATGGCCACTTAGTTAGGTTAAGTAACCTTGGTTTGACCTAATGTAATGAGGTTTAAGTCATTGGAACTAGTTGGGAGTGATTTGGAGTTATTTAGGCTAATATGGCTTAAAACTCCATAAGTCATGACTTATGGTTCTAACCTTTTTATAAAACAACTTAGCCATAACCTATAGGACTTGGCCCAAAGCCCAAATTAGCAACCCAAACTTTTTGTCCAGCCAACCTAGGGATTTCCCACTATAAAACCCCTCCTAATTTCTAGGGCTAGCCTCATTTCCATAGGAATCCATTTCAAGAAGAAAGAGGTGAGCTCCCATCTTTAGAAATTCATAATAAATCCATTTTCCCTCCTTTTTAATCCAAACAAGTTGCAATAGGTTCTAATTATTGTTTTCTTGCTGTTGGAATTGGTTGTTCTCAGTTTTTTAACAATTTGGAGGAGTTTCACCATCAAGAGGAGCATCTCTCTTTAGAGCTTTTTGAGAGTTTTGACTCATTGAGGTAACTCTCTATCCACACCATAGAATCCTGAGATTTGTGCATCAATAGGGAGCCCTAACCTAACAGTAGGAATAGGAAACCCTAGGTTTTTGTGTCCTTTTGTGTCCAAACAGGACACGTATCAGCGAAGTATGCAACGTGTTTGTGGAAATGCCTCTGTGGAACTTTTAGTGTTATTTTCGAATTGTATTTGAATAGAAATTTGCATTGTTGTGTCGCTTACACGTTTTTGGGGGACTGAGGTAGTTTTGGCTTTGTGTCATATCGGTTTGGACACATGGACACAATCGCGCGCGCTGGGGCTGCACTGTCCTGCTGTGCGGGGGCTGCACTGGACACGACACACATTTGTTTGACACGAAACTTGACACGCCACTAGGGGCAGTGACTGACATGCCACGTGTCAAGTTTCGTGGCCCACGTGGCATATCGAGTGAGGAATCCTCGACGTACTAGATTTTGCCTGTGCAGTGCGCCTGTGTATTCGTGCACTGATACGCACGTGTCCTGTTGTGCACACTTGACTTGGACACGATTCAGGGTGTCCAGTCGATAGCCCTAGTCTAGGTTGACACTGGGACACAACCTCATGGGTTGTGTCGTGTCGTGTTGTGCACACGAGAGTCGGGAACACGTGCAGATGATTAGTTCCCTGTGTGCACAGTTTTACTGTTTTGTGTGTTTTAAGTTGTTGGAAACATTTGTTTCCACTTTTGTGGACACAAACACCTCACCTAGCACGTATACAATGTATTTGTAAGTTACCAACCACTGTTCAGTTTTTCTAAATCAATTTTGATTATTAAAAACTTAATTTCCTATTTTTCCTAAAACTGTGAACTGTGCAGTATCTTGATTTTTTCCCAGATTTTGAGAATGAAGTTTGGCATTGTTTTTAACCTATTTAATACTGTTGGTTACTTGTTATTAAGGCCCTATCATGTACTCCTATGTATTATCTAATGGCAAGAGAAAATTGGGTTGATTTTGGTGTGAATTGGATCCAAAAACTGAGTTTGAGGGTGGAAGAAATGAATTAATTTCCTTTTCCTTTCCTGTGTGTTTCCTCCACTGTTTTGAGTGTTCCTGAACATATACATGGACACTGGTTCACACACTACCTGTTTGAATGTTGCACTATTTTTTTTCTGCACACTGATTCACATTGACACCATTGCACACACCCTCTCTAATTGCTATTGCCCCTTTCTTCATTGTTGCTCATTTTCCTAAACACTCTCACCATGACACATACACACACTGTCACAGTTTATACACACACACTTTTAATTTTCATTTCACACACCACAGCACACACACACTCTCCACTGTCCAGTTTGGACTGAACAGCCCACACACACACCACAGCCCAGACACACACTGTGTTCTCTGTTTTTCCCCTCACTCTTAACTAATTTGATGTCAAGGTCATGATAATTCCTGTACCCTCTCACACACTATCACACACACAGTCCTCTCCTTTTTTACTGTTTTAATTCCTGCTAACACAAGTACATACACCCACAATAATTCCTGCTCTTGACAGTACATTGCACACACCTTATTCACTGAGTTGTATTTCCTGCATTTTGGGTTACCTTTCTATACACCCACAATTTCACTTGACACACCATATCATGTCACACAAGCACACTCTCTCTCTCTTTCTTGATAATTCTAAGTCCTTACATGTATAGGCTATGGTTGTATGTAGGCATATACAATAATATATGTGTAAATTGTATGAGTATATATCTATACTTCTATGTTAGCTAATGTTGTAGGATTTATATCTAGCCTAGATATATGTGATATATATTATATGGTGTTTAAATCAATGGGTGTAATGGTAAGGTTGTAGACTTGCTAAGGTATTCTAGAATTAGCTACTAGCTATATTGTGATATAGCTAGTATAGGCTTGCCTAGCCTTGTTAGGATTGTGTTAGCTAGTGTAGATTAGAATAGCCTAGTTTAGACTTAATTAGACTTGGTTGACCTAGTTTGACTTCTAGGGTTGACCAGAGTTGACCAGGAGTTGACTTTGGCCTAGTTTGACCTAGAATCATATAGAATGCATAGTAGGACTCCATTTCACTATTCTGGACTTGTTATGACTTGTGTTGTTATGATTAGGAGCCAGACACCACTCCTCGGATGGTACTTTTCATATTGGACACTCAGATACAGGCGAGTACATTCTTTGATCATTTCATATCCTGTTTAGAATTATTTCCTGCAGAAGATTACTTTACTTGTACTGTCACGTTGGTCACTAGGATTGGTACTATATGGATCCCTTCTTGAGATGTTATCCTTAGGGAGCATCAGGTACTACATGTTCTGTGCGTTTTACTTACATGGCGTATCATATGCTTCATTGGTTCTTTGATCACTTACGACATATATTCTTATGATCGTAGAGTCTTCCTAGAATCCTTATCCCATTTATGGGACTACTATGTATCACCTTCGGGGTCTATCACCTTCGGGGTCTATCACCTTCGGGGTCTACTACCCTTCGGGGGCTGTTACATAGCATCATATAACATAACCTGGCTGGATCCTTGTGTATTGATTGGGGGTACGGGGGGAGTAGAAATGGACATATGAATAATATCCAAGTAGTGTAGTATCAGAATCTCTTCCATAGTGTAGCATCAGAATCTCATATGCCATTTACATGTCTATATTGTACTCTGACTCACTAGTCACATGATAGTTCTCTATTTATAGTAGATATTTCTCTTACAGCTTTCTCTCTCTGTTTACATACTGTACTTCTTTCAGTACTTGTATCTTACTTTACTGCATGATTATATCTTCTAACCTGCTATGATCTGTTGAGATGTACTGTACTCGCTTCTGTCCTGACTGGACCTATTGAAAATATTACAGAGGACGAGGAGGACGCTTGCCTGGACACTTACTACGGGGCAGCCTTAGAGGACACCTGCGAGCTGGACCCTCAGGAGGACCCAGCTCTAGCTGAGGAGATCACCCCGATTGCCTAGACTAGACTAGCTAGGCTTATCTTACTTTTGCAGTCTTGAGACATATCTTAGTTAGACTTTATCTGGAGTTATGAGTTGTATATATTCTTTCATCTGAGACCTTGTACTGTTGGATATTGCTGGGATTATCTTAGACTACTGCTATGTCATCTATTTACTTCCTTGAGTTCTATTTCATTTCGTGCTATCTCTTCCTTAGTTGTGATTGAGTTTACTACTGCTATGTCACCCCCATTCGGGGAGTATAAACTGTTTAGATGTATATTGTTAGATGTATGTTGACCTAGGACAGCGCTCTACCGCCGACACTGCGGCGTAGGCTGGGCGTTGTTACGTTCTCGTACCTTCACCGTGGGTGCGGGTCGTGACACGTTTTTAGTGGTGGCCCATGCAGGTCTAGACTAGAAGTGTAGTGGTACTCGAACTAGAGTATCACTGCAGCCTGCTATAGGATATAGGACATAAATCTTATGATACTCAATCACTTTAGGAAAATTTCTTTTATTGCCATTTAAATCCTTTATCAGCTGATCCTTTGAATTAAAATTGTCCGCCTTTGTTATTTTGCTTCTTTCTCAGAAATTGATACTCTTGTTTGTCTATCTTCAGGATGGTAGAGACTCGATCGCAGCGTGCCATTCATGAGGATGCTATAGAGGGGACTGCTACTTCTCAGCCAGCACGACGAGGCCAGGAGACTGCAGCTCTTGTCACCTCAGCTCGTGTTGAGATCTCGGCAGCCGCAGCAGGGGGTATGCATCTACCGACTGGGAGGCTGGACCCGGTCATTCCAGAGGATCCTTTCCTGTCGCCACCGCCTCCAGAACATGTGGACGCAGCTCAGATGTTCGCATATTTCCAGCAGTTCATGGACCGACAGCAGGCTCGGCAGGACAGAGGCATGGAGTTGGCCGTCACGACAGCCACAGCTCGACCAGTGGTGCAGCAGCCGAGGACACCGGGGATCGAGCAGTTTCAGAAGATGAGCCCCAGAGACTTTCTGGGGACAGAGGGAATCCTATATGCCGATGAGTGGATCGAGCATATAGAGGAGATCTTTCGCTTGGCCAGGATTCCAGCAGACCTTCAGATCGAGGCCGCAGCTAGCCGGATGCGAGATCTTGCTCGTACCTAGTATCAGTCCGACCCCAGGGTGGAGGTACCAGGGCAGCTTGGGAGCAGTTCAGGGGCTTCTTCAAGAAGAAGTTCTTCCCAGATTCAGCAGTCAGAGCCTTAGAGTCGCAGTTCGAGAGCTTGGTCCAGGGGAGCCTCTCAGCAGAGGAGTATGCTGGAGAGTTTGGTCGTCTCGGCAGGTTCGTGGAGGGCTTGAGTGAGACGGCGGAGGCCTAGAGGTTCCGGAAGGGTCTGGTCAAGGAGGTCAAGTCCATGACCAAGTGCAGCAGGGATGCTACATTTGAGGAGATCTTGACGGAGGCCCTGTTGGCTGAGGATGATCTTGAGCTTAGGCGCAAGAGGGGGAGGGACCCAGTTGGAGGCAGCAGCAGTGGGGGCCAGGCCAAGAGGCCCCACTTTCAGCATCAGCAGCTGAGGCAGTTTCAGCCGCAGCCGATCCAGCAGAGGCCAGTTCAGCAGCAGCAGCCGAGACAGCACCAGCAGGGTCAGAGACAGGGAGTCACTTGTGCCTACTGTAAGAAGCCTGGGCACGTCTTCAATGAGTACCGGAAGAGGCTGGGCCTGTGCATGGTGTGTGGTTCAGCAGACCACCAGATGAGGAAGTGCCGCATGGGACGGGTAGCTCCGGAAGGAGGAGGAGGAGCCAGAGCTCCAGTGGGCCAGTAGCGGGGACAGCCCTGCCGACACAGCAGCAGAGGTTCGTCCAGCACCAGCAGCAGGCCAGGGGAGGCCAGCAGGGGCGAGCTTTTGCCATGGCAGCTGGAGAGGCAGAGGTGACTGGAGAGCTGATTGCAGGTTCGATTCTTCTTGACTCCAGTACAGCATTTGTATTGTTTGATTCCGGTGCTTCATAAAGTTTCATATCAGTATCTTTTACGATTAGATACGGTATCATAGCTGAATCGTTGCCTAGGACTTACAAGATCATGACCGGGGGTGGTATTATCCTCGTGAGTGATGTTTGTAAGGGTCGGAGAGTAGTTTTGGGAGACTATGAGTTGGAGGTGAGCCTGCTCGTAATGCCATTCCCGAACTACGATATAGTATTAGGCATAGATTGGTTGAGCAGGCACCATGCCAGTATTAATTGCAGAGGGGGTAGAGTTCTCTTCAGAGTGCCGGGGGAGCCAGAGTTCGAGTACTCCAGACGTCAGGCAGAGCAGAGCAGCAGAGTCTTCTGTGGAGTCTCGATCGAGGAGCAGACGATTCCGTACCCCATGATAGCAGATTATATGGATATTTTTACAGAAGAGTTGTCGGGACTGCCACCAGACAGGGACACAGAGTTCTCAATAGACTAGGTTCCAGGAGCGGAACCCATCTCTCAGCATGTCTATCGGGTGAACAACAGCGAGCTGGTGGAGCTGAAGAAGCAGGTGGATGAGCTACAGGACAAGGGCTTCATCTGCTCGAGTTCGTCGCCATAGGGAGCACCAGTGTTGTTCGTACCAAAGAAGGATGGGTCAGTACGCATGTGTATTGACTATAGGTCACTCAACAACCTCATGATCAAGAACAAATACCCACTGCCGCGGATCGACGATCTATTTGACCAGTTGAGCGAAGCTCGGGTATTTTCTAAGATTGATCTGAGGTCGGGATATCACCAGGTGAAGGTGAAGAGGAAGGATATTCCCAAGACCGCTTTCAGGACACGATATGGACAGTTCGAGTTTTTGGTTATGCCGTTTGGGCTAACCAATGTACCAGCAGT
Source organism: Iris pallida (assembly GCA_029216955.1). Lineage (NCBI taxonomy): Eukaryota > Viridiplantae > Streptophyta > Magnoliopsida > Asparagales > Iridaceae > Iris > Iris pallida. The sequence goes on along the minus strand of JANAVB010023996.1, from coordinate 4,463,007 downwards.
GTTTATGAACCTTATGAACAAGGTGTTCCATCAGTATCTGGATCAGTTTATGGTAGTGTTCATAGATGATATTTTGGTATATTCCAAGACTGAGGAGGAGCACGAGGAGCATCTTAGGATCGTGCTGGAGACTCTCAGGAAGGAGCAGCTTTATGGAAAGCTCTCCAAGTGTGAGTTCTTCTTGGATCGGATGAACTTCTTGGGGCATGTGGTGATTGGAGATGGTATCTCAGTTGACCCCAAGAAGATTGTAGCAGTTGAGGCATGGGCGGCGCCGACTTCAGTTGCAGAGATCAGGAGTTTCCTGGGGCTGGCAGGGTACTATCGGAGATTCGTGCAGGATTTCTCCCGGATTGCAGAGCCGTTGACACGGTTGACCCGGAAGGATGCTGAGTATGTTTGGTCAGAGGAGTGTCAGGCAGCTTTTGATGAGTTGAAGAAGCGGCTTACGACAGCTCCGATTCTGACATTGCCTTTGGGATCAGGTGGTTTCACTATTTATAGTGATGCTTCAGGGAAGGGGCTGGGTTGTGTGTTGCAGCAGCACGGGAAGGTGATTGCCTATGCTTCCAGGCAATTGCGTCCCCATGAGAAGAACTACCCTACCCACGACCTGGAGCTGGCAGAAGTGATATTTGCTCTGAAGCTGTGGAAGCATTTTCTGTATGGTAAGAGGGTGGAAATCTTTACAGATCACAAGAGCTTAAAGTATGTGTTCACTCAGAAGGAGTTGAACATGAGACAGCACAGATGGTTGGAGTTGATGAAGGACTTCGACATTGCACTGCAGTATTATCCAGGGAAGGCCAACGTGGTTGTCGATGCCTTGAGTAGGTATCCGACAGCCATGTGTTTGACCATGGATCGGCATTTGCTTGCCGACTTGGAGAGCCTTGGGATCGAGGTGATCGTGTCGGGAGTGCAGATGCAGCTATGGGGGATGCAGATTCAGTCAGACTTGGTGGAGAGGATCAAGTCGGCACAGTTTGAGGACGTTGCTCTACGGTGTCTCCAGGAGCAGGTTCGAGCAGGTTTGCTGGAGGGCAAGTTTTCTCTTATAGAGGATGGTGCCTTGAGGTACGGTTCCAGATTATGTGTGCCCAGCGGAGAGCTCAGGGAGCAGGTTATACAGGAGGCCCACAGATTGCAGTACTCTATACACCCGGGTGCCAACAAGATGTACCGAGATCTGCGGGAGCTTGTTTGGTGGTCAGGAATGAAGCGAAAGGTGGCTCACTTCATGGCTAGGTGTTTGGTCTGTCAGCAGGTCAAGGCAGAGAGACAGAGGCCCAGTGGATTGTTGCAGCCGCTGCCCATTCCCGAGTGGAAATGGAAGCATATCACGATGGACTTCGTTTCAGGATTGCCGCGTACTCCAGGAGAAAAAGACGCGATTTGGGTCATCGTTGATAGGTTGACCAAATCGGCCCACTTCTTGCCATTCAAGGTGGGTACGTCTACAGAGAGGCTGGCGGAGATGTATATGCGGCAGATAGTCAAGATCCATGGAGTTCCGGTCAGCATCGTCTCAGATCGGGATAGCCGTTTTACTTCCCATTTCTGGAGGAGTCTGCAGACCAGCTTGGGCACTCAGCTCAAGTTTAGTACTGCATACCACCCTCAGATGGACGGACAGTCAGAGCGGACTATTCAGACCCTTGAGGATATGCTGCGGACGTGCGTCTTGGACTTTAGAGGATCCTGGGAGGATCATCTTCATTTGGTGGAGTTTGCCTACAACAATAGTTTCCAGGCCAGCATTGAGATGTCACCTTTCGAGGCTCTGTACGGGCGTAGGTGCCGTACACCCTTATCCTGGGATGATGTTGGTGAGCGAGCTTTACTGGGGCCAGAGATGTTTGTTGATACGGCCGAGAAGGTGAAGCTCATCAGGGACAGACTTCGCGTGGCGCAGGACAGACATCGGTACTGGGCCGATAGCCACCGGAGGCCCTTGGAGTTTGAGGTACGGAGTAGAGTAGGATTAGATTTAGGTTGTTGTTTGTGATTTTGATCATGTTTGTTTATTATAATTAATTGAGACCTTACTTGTGATTAGGTCGGAGACCAGGTTTTCTTGAGGATATCTCCGACTCGTGGTACGATACGTTTTGGTGGAGGCGGGAAGCTTAGCCTGTGCTTCATCGGCCCTTTCGTTGTCTGCGGGAGAGTCGGTGGCGTGGCTTACAGGCTAGACTTGCCGCCTGCACTTGTGGGGGTCCACAACGTATTTCATGTATCACAGTTGAGACGGTACGTGGCTGACCCTAGCCATGTGCTCGGTCATTCAGAGATAGAGGTTGGGCCTTCTCTCAGCTATCCAGAGCAGCCCGTGGAGATTCTGGATCAACGGGAGAAGGTTCTGAGGAACCAGGTGATACCTTTGGTACGCGTCGCATGGAGGCATCATTCTCCAGGAGAGTCTACCTGGGAGCGGGAGGATGAGATGCACGAGCGGTACCCCTATCTTTTTGGACCGTGAAGTATACTTTTCTATCCTTCTCAGCAGTTTAGTTTCGCCTTTAATTTCGAGGACGAAATTATTTTAAGGAGTGTAGATTTGTCACTACCTCTTTTCTAGCTTGGGGGTATTTTGGTCATTTTTCAAATTTTGGGAATTTTTGGAATTATTATGTATTATTATGATTTATTAGAATTAATATGATTTTTGGTGATTTTTGGTGATTTTTAGGATAATTGACTTTGGGCCTAAAGTTGACTTTGACTTGTGTTGAGTAGAAGACTAACCTAGTGACTAATCTAGGTTATGGCCACTTAGTTAGGTTAAGTAACCTTGGTTTGACCAAATGTAATGAGGTTTAAGTCATTGGAACTAGCTGGGAGTGATTTGGAGTTACTTAGGCTAATATGGCTTAAAACTCCATAAGTCATAACTTATGGTTCTAACCTTCTAATAAAACAACTTAGCCATAGCCTATAGGACTTGGCCCAATGCCCAAATTAGCAACCCAAACTTTTTGTCCAACCAATGTAGGGATTCCTCCACTATAAAACCCCTCCTAATTTCTAGGGCTAGCCTCCTTTCCATAGGAATCCATTTCAAGAAGAAAGAGGTGAGCTCCCATCTTTAGAAATTCATAATAAATCCATTTTTCCTTCTTTTTAATCCAAACAAGTTGCAATAGGTTCTAATTATTGTTTTCTTGCTGTTGGAATTGGTTGTTCTCAGTTTTCTAACAATTTGGAGGAGTTTCACCATCAAAAGGAGCATCTCTCTTTAGAGCTTTTTGAGAGTTTTGACTCATTGAGGTAACTCTATATCCACACCATAGAATCCTGAGATTTTTGCATCAATAGGGAGCCCTAGACCTAACCTAACAGTAGGAATAGGAAACCCTAGGTTTTCGGGTCCTTTCGTGTCCAAACAAGATACGTATCAGCGATGTATGCAACGTGTTTGTGGAAATGCCTCTGTGGAACTTTTAGTGTTATTTTCGAATTATATTTGAATAGAAATTTGCATTGTTGTGTTGCTTACATGTTTTTGGGGGACTGAGGTAGTTTTGGCCTTGTGTCGTGTCGGTTTGGACACATGGACACAACCGCGCGCTGGGGCTGCACTGTCCTGCTGTGCGGGGGCTGCACTGGACACGACACATATTTGTTTGACACGAAACTTGACACGCCACTAGGGGCAGTGATTGACACGCCATGTGTCAAGTTTCGTGGGCCCACGTGGCATATCGAGTGAGGAATCCTCGACGCACTGGATTTTTCCTGTGTAGTACGCCTGTGTATTCGTGCACTGATACGCGCGTGTCCTGTTGTGCACACTCGACTTGGACATGATTCAGGGTGTCAAGTTGATAGCCCTAGTCTAGGTTGACACTGGGACACAACCTCATGGGTTGTGTCGTGTCGTGTTGTGCACACGAGAGTCGGGAACACGTGCACGACGATTAGTTCCCTGTGTGCACAGTTTTACTGTTTTGTGTGTTTTAAGTTGTTGGGCACGTTTGTGTCCACTTTTGTGGACACAAACACCTCACCTAGCATGTACACAATGTATTTGTAAGTTACCAACCACTGTTCAGTTTTTTTAAATCAATTTTGATTATTAAAAACTCAATTTCCTATTTTTTCTAAAACTGTGAACTGTGCAGTATCTTGATTTTTTCCTAGATTTTGAGAATGAAGTTTGCCATTGTTTTTAACCCATTTAACACTGTTGGTTACTTGTTATTAAGGCCCTATCATGTACTCCTATGTATTATCTAATGGCAAGAGAAAATTGGGTTGATTTTGGTGTGAATTGGATCCGAAAACTAAGTTTGAGGGTGGGAGAAATGAATTAATTTCCTTTTCCTTTCCTGTGTGTTTCCTCCACTGTTTTGAGTGTTCCTGCACATATACATGGACACTGGTTCATACACTACATGTTTGAATGTTGTACCATTTTTTTCTGCACACTGATTCACATTGACACTATTGCACACACCCTCTCTAATTGCTATTGCCCCTTTCTTCACTGTTGCTCATTTTCCTGAACACTCTCACCATGACACATACACACACTATCACAGTTAATACACACACACTTTTAATTATCTTTTCACACACGACAGCACACACACACACTCCCCACTGTCCAGTTTGGACTGAACAGCCCACATACACACACCGCAGCCCACACACACACTGTGTTCTCTGTTTTCCCCCTCACTCTTAACTAATTTGATGTCAAGGTCATGATAATTCCTTTACCCTCTCACACACTATCACACACACAGTCCTCTCCTTTTTTACTGTTTTAATTCCTGCTAACACAAGTACACACACCCACAATAATTCCTGCTCTTGACAGTACATTGCACACACCTTATTCACTGAGTTGTATTTCCTGCATTTTGGGTTACCTTTCTATACACCCACAATTTCACTTGACACACCATACCATGTCACACAAGCACTCTCTCTCTCTCTTTCTTGATAATTCTAAGTCCTTACATGTATAGGCTATGGTTGTATGTAGGCATATACAATAATATATGTGTAAATTGTATGAGTATATATCTATACTTCTATGTTAGCTAATGTTGTAGGATTTATCTCTAGCCTAGATATATGTGATATATATTATATGGTGTTTAAATCAATGGGTGTAATGGTAAGGTTGTAAACTTGCTAAGGTATTCTAGAATTAGCTACTAGCTATATTGTGATATAGCTAGTATAGGCTTGCCTAGCCTTGTTAGGATTGTGTTAGCTAGTGTAGATTAGAATAGCCTAGTTTAGACTTAATTAGACTTGGTTGACCTAGTTTGACTTCTAGGGTTGACCAGAGTTGACCAGGAGTTGACTTTGGCCTAGTTTGACCTAGAATCATATAGAATGCATAGTAGGACTCCATTTCACTATTCTGGACTTGTTAGGACTTGCGCTGTTCTGATTAGGAGCCAGACACCACTCCTCGGACGGTACTTTTCATATTAGACACTCAGATACAAACGAGTACATTCTCTGATCATTTTATATCCTGTTTAGAATTATTTCCTGCAGTAGATTACTTTACTTGTACTGTCACGTTGGTCACACGGATTGGTACTATATGGATCCCTTCTTGAGATGTTATCCTTATGGAGCATCAGGTACTACATGTTCTGTGCGTTTCACTTACATGGCGTATCATATGCTTCATTGCTTCTTTGATCACTTACGACATATACTTTTATGATCGTAGAGTCTTCATAGAATCCTTATCCCATTTATGGGACTACTATGTATCACCTTCGGGGTCTATCACCTTCGGGGTCTATCACCTTCGGGGTCTACTACCCTTCGGGGGCTGTTACATAGCATCATATAACATAACCTGGCTGGATTCTTGTGTATTGACTGGGGGTACAGGGGAGTAGAAATGGACATGTGAATAATATCCAAGTAGTGTAGTATCAGAATCTCTTCCATAGTATAGCATCAGAATCTCCTATGCCATTTACATGTCTATATTATACTCTGACTCACTAGTCACATGATAGTTCTCTCTTTATAGTAGATATTTCTCTTACAGCTTTCTCTCTCTGTTTACATACTGCACTTCTTTCAGTACTTATATCTTACTTTACTGCATGATTATATCTTCTAACCTGCTATGATCTGTTGAGATATACTGTACTCGCTCCTATCCTGACTGGACCTGTTGAAAATATTACAGAGGACGAGGAGGAGGCTTGCCTGGACACTTACTACGGGGCAGCCTTAGAGGACACCTGCGAGCTGGACCCTCAGGAGGACCCAGCTCTAGCTGAGGAGATCACCCCGATTGCCTAGACTAGACTAGTTAGGCTTATCTTACTTTTGCAGTCTTGAGACATGTCTTAGTTAGACTTTATCTGGAGTTATGAGTTGTATATATTCTTTCATCTGAGACCTTGTACTGTTGGATATTGTTGGGATTATCTTAGACTACTGCTATGTCATCTATTTACTTCCTTGAGTTCTATTTCATTTCGTGCTATCTCTTTCTTAGTTGTGATTGAGTTTGCTACTGCTATGTCACCCCCATTCGGGGAGTATAAACAGTTTAGATGTATATTGTTAGATGTATGTTGACCTAGGACAGCGCTATACCGCCGACACTGCGGCGTAGGCTGGGCGTTGTTACGTTCTCGTACCTTTACCGTGGGTGCGGGTCGTGACATGCATGCTGTGGATGGTGCCTTTTGGCCCATGGCACATGCTGTCCTGGCGCATGCTGTCCTGGCGCATGTTGTCTTGGCGTATGGTGTCCCTGGCACATGGTGTCCCGGTATATGCTATCCCTGGTGCATGTTGTCCCTGGCGTATGTTATCCCTGGCGCATACTATCCTGGCGCATGCTATCCCTGGTGTATGCTGTCCTAACGCATGCTATCCCTTGTACATGCTGTCCCTAGCGCATGCTATCCTGGCGCATGTTGTCCCTGGCACCTGCTGTCCTGGCGCATGCTGTCCCTGGCACCCCTTTTGACCCCTTACGTCATTTCTTGCCACGATAATTCTTCTTACATTTATTCATGCTTGTCCCATTGGTCCTTAGTATAATGTTGTGATCTTTGCTTGTACCCTTTTACTTGACTTGCCCTGTGACGACCCGACTTAATAACTTGTTGAGCATAATAAGGCTTGAACTTGATAAGATTTGACTGGACTTGACATGAACATAGATTGATAATAAGGACCTGTCATGAATAACCTTGATACTGGCCCGTCGAGGTGCACTCCTGACAAGTAATCTTGCCAAGTAACAAGTAACCTGACATGACATAAAAATCTTGAAATGCTGTTGCGACAGCTACCTGGACTTGCTAAGTGACTCTTGTCTTGACACCGTGGTTGATTCTCTTGGTTGTGCCTGTACAAGCTACATATTTCGTCTTGTATCATGCCTAGGACATGGATTTCTGATTATCATGGTCAGGAATTCATACTAAATCTGACTAGGGTAATAACTAGATTGATCAAGTAGTTCATAAAGAGATTTTCCAGCTACAGGCAGTCCCGTTATCTGGGCGCTTTAATTGGACTTATAGCTTGTCGTAGAGTAGAGCACATTTCCAGCACACTGTCATGTGTTGCACCCCCAAGTCACCTAATCCAACTCTCTTAACTTACAACTGGGTAACCTGGATTAAGTTTGCAGGGCTTGTGGCTGTCAGAACATCTCATTGTATCTTGTTAGTAATTAGGCTTGTGATAACCCTAGTTAGTTAAAGTATCAAGCTGTACTCATTGCTTGGTCGTGATAGATGGATGGAGTCCCATCTAGTCTTGTCTAGACTGTGCCAGTACATGTTTACTTAAGCACATTACTGTTTATGCTTTACCTTCTCAATAATCGATCAGAGACTAAGTTCTGTTTAGGTGAAGGGTTACAACCCCGGTCCTTGTTTGGTTTACGGGTTGTAACTTGGTAACCGGAATAGTCCTTTAGTTATCTTATCGTTTATCATCCTATTTTCTCTAACTCATGTCTTTCGTTATTATTTGTCTTTATATGCTAATATGCTGGTTTTAGTTCTTAAGTAAAGCCTCCCTTGTGGCACTTACTCTTTCTGGGTTCTGACCCAGCTAGTTTTGTATGGCCAAGTTTTGGAGTAGCACCCGAGGATCTTCCAGCCTTCCAGCCAGATGGTGAATACTAGACGCAACCCTGGCAAGAGTGGATTTTATTTTGCTCTTCCACTCTATTGTAAATTATTCTTTTGAGGTGTTTAGCCGCCGAGCAAGTGTTAGCTCGTATTGAATTTATATTCCTGTCAGCCTAATGGCTGTAACATAATTGACAAATCCTAGGGTTGATCATGTATGACTTAAAATCTTGCTAATCTTCGCATTTTCTATGACTGGCTTCATGATCATCTAAATATGTAATATTTAGGATGCCTTACTTTATATGTCTGATGATATACCATCTTGTTAGATTTACTTGCTTGCTTGAGATTGAGACACTAGGCTTGTACTTGACCATAAGAGACTGTTGGCTTGTAGATAAACCCTCATACATTTAGACAGCCATGATCGTATTGCTAGGTGGAATTCACTTCAATGTATGTAGCTGGCCGTGTCTGTCTCTCGTTCTCCAGTATTCTAGTTCTGGGGCGTGACATAAGGGTACATAGCGGGATCTTCTTTCAGCTGCTGTATTTGTCCTACGTATGACTCACCATGTTACAATGCCTCACTGAGAGCCTCTCGAGTCTTCTTGGAGAGACGAAGGAGCTCGAAAAATGATAGCCTGGCCGGAGTGATGGCTAGTTGAGCCAGGAGTTCAAAATTATAGGGCCTATCGAGCCCTACTACGATTTCTTTTCTGAGGGGTTTGTCAAAATGCCCTTCTTTTTGTTTCTACTTATCTGTTGTAGGCTGTTGGGATGAGCCAGGCTCGGATGAGCTGAAATTTGCAGACGTCGAAGCCGACAATGCCTCCTTTCCAAGGACTTGGTCATAGTTACATAAGTAATCTAGACCAGTCTTGGTTGCTTCCACCCTCTCTTCATCGAGTGCGGAAGAGATCGTATTGCAGGGTTTGACCTTCTTTCCTTTGATCTTGCCGGTAGGATGTGCAAAAGGTCGGGTCAGATCGTCAGTATGGTCTGGGTGTACCCATATAACCTCTTCTCAAGGCATTTTGACGGGTATTAGCCCCGATATTCGAGCAGCTGGGTGGTTAACAACATCTATAGTTGTTTTTGGGATCGGGATGACCCTATCTTGTGCCTCGGTTGGCAAGAAATTGCCGAAATAGAGGGTCACCATGTTGGCAGAGACCATCTTCTCTTCAAAGTCTAATGAAAGGACGTTAGCGTCGACTAGCCTCTGTATTTGGTTCTTCAGGATGTAGCAATCCTAATTTGCGTGGTGGTCGTACCAATGATAATGACAATACTTGGTATCATCCACCTGGTCTACCTCGTCAGGACACCTAGAAGGTGGAAGTTGGAGTTTTTTCCCTCGAGGAGTACATTGAGTAGCTGCAGCGTATCCTCGTCTTTGAAAAAATAGTTTTCCTTTTGTATCGGCAGTATCTCGGGCTTCTGAGCATAAACTGCACCCTGACTAAGTCTTGCGGGTCATAACCTGCTTCGATTTGGATTCCCGATCACTATTGTTGGAAGCCCAAGTAGACCTTCTACCTTTTTGATTAGAAAAGCTCATCCCCAACAAATGAGCTTCCTTAGCCCTTCTTTCGGCATCCTCGGCATTGATGATGAAGGCGGCCCAGTCTGTGTGATCGGAGGAACCCGTCCAGAGTTTTGTCATAGGTAACAAGCCTTTTCGACAAGTGTCCATCAAGACTGATTTAGGAATGCCGGCTAGTAGTCTTAGTACAGGTTGTCGGAACAGTTCTATGTAGTCCCGAACAGATTCCTTATCCTTCTGTGTGGATCCAATAAAGTGGACATTGTCATGTCCATTTTTGCTACGTAAAATCAAGAAAGGAATAGATGCTGAAGGTCATCAAAGGTCGACACAAAATTATCTAAGAGACTATAAAATAATTCATAGGTGACTCCTCTCAAAGTACAAACAAATAGATTTACGAGGAGAGCGTCGTCTCTTGGTAAGTGCCCCATCAAGGTGTCGAAATAATTCAAATGTTGACAGGGAGATCCTCTTCTATCGAAAGGAGCGATGGTCAGAGGTTTGTATTTAGAAGGATAGACCACCTTATTCCATTCAATTGGAAAAGGTTGACTAAGCCCCAGCTTTCGTCGAGATTCTTATTTTTCTTTGACATCAGCTCTTTCTCGGAGATCTCAGATGGCTTCGAGAACTTCTTCCGACGTTGTTTATATAGATGCTTGCGACAAGGTATAATTACTGGCTGCAGGTGGTAGTACCACATGGGGACTTGTAGTAGGGTGATTGGGGGCGTTGGATTCCCCATTATTTCCTGGTTCTAGAGCCGAAACCTGTGGTTGTGACAAGGTTTGGGTCGCCTTCAACTCAGCAACCGTCTTCGTTAAGAGCGCCAAGCTAACATTCATAGTTTGCATTATTTCTTCAAGCATCTCAAAGCATTAGATATCCAAGGATCTTTGTTCGTCAATAGCCATGTATGATGACCTGACACAGGTACGAGATGACAGTTCACTTTTTGTCCCTGACTCCTACGCTTCACTGTCGGCAGTATAAGCCATCATCTGGGAATAGTCGTAAAAATCAGCATTTCGATCGTCTTCAGTCCCTGAGGCTTCCAAAGCATGTTAGGGATGAGTACCCCCAACATTTTCCTCTTTAGTTCTGTGGGAATCACTGTCCCTTTGGAACGTAGGGTTGTGGTACAGTACCAAAAATTGGCTACCCCTGTATCTTGGACGTACTGAGGGTCGGTACCCCTAACGAGGACAATAGCAGGTACGGAGCACTAGCTACCCCCAGCTTTTAAGGCTTCGAAAAAGAGTTTAGATTTGGAATGGGTGCTCTGGAACAACCCGATGTTGGGTACAACCAACTTTTTGCTCTTAAATTGGTTCTTCGACGTATTGACCGAAGGGTTGGAGTTCCTTCTATCGAGAGGGGAACTCCCTGTAGTATGGCACGAGGCAAAGAGTGGCTCTTCCTCATCGTCTATTCGTATTCGTTCGTCGAGACATTGTCGGCCGGATGTAGTGGACTGTAGATGTTGAAACATATACCATCTTTTTGGGACTACTGCTAATTTTGTACAACAACAGTTGATGAGTATACTAGCACATGTGTGCCCAACTAAGGGTATTTTATGTGCAGTATCTGCGGTTGTTCCTTTCATCTTGCGTTTGTGATTAATCACGTAACACAAATCATGGAAAGAAAGGTTCACTTTTATGCCCTCTTCAAGCACCCGAGTAGACCAAGTGCTATGGCATAAAAGTGGAAGAACATCTGTACCTAGCTCTTGTGTATGCAGCACATCTGAGAATTTAGGAGATTGTAGAGATTGGTCTAACCCTAGCGCATAGGCATGTGGGCAGGACCTATTGAGTTTCCTAACAGCTGTGCATGTCACCGTTAGAGGTTCATACCTCATGCCTATTGCGGGCACGGGCAGTCGTGGCGCACCTAATGCATGCAGCTCGCGCCTTCGTGTTGGACTTAGGCCTGTAATACGTATCGTCTTTGTCTTCACACGCCTAGGGCTCATCGCCACCCAACTGGTCTGAGGCATTGAGTTTGCCTTGGGTTGACTTGCTCTTGTGCCTATTGGTAGGCATGTGTTCCCTTGGCAGCATTTAAGCATTGCACTTCTCATAGTCACACGCCTGGGAAGGAACGGAGAGTGATGCCGCCGGCACGCCAGGTAAAAGTTGTACTAGCATGTGTTGTTCTCCTTCAACAGGTTTAAGTACGCTATATGAGCCTTAGGTACCCACGCCTTCTTCATTTTCTTAGGCTAAGACAGCATATGGGAAAGACTTGCACTATCCCCAGAGAGCATTTCCTTAAATGCTGTTGGTCGGACTTACTCATCTTTGCAGTGGTTCCGAGAATGGCCGTGTCAGACTGTATTACAGTTTTCTCGTTGGAGGAGAAGGACGTCCCTAGCAGAGTCGCCATCTTGTTTGCTATCGCTTAGTGATGCTGTGGAAAAGAGCTTTGAAGGTTGCAAACGAGAATGTAATTATAACTTTCAATTATACTTTTTTTATCTGGGTCGTCATGATAGAGGGTTGCTTCTTTACTCTGTTGACGATCTGACTGAGTGGGAGAATTACTGGACTTAACTTCACTAGCTAAGTGAAGCAGCAAGAACTCTTTTTGGAATGCTCGGGAACTCTTGAGAAAATTGGAGAACCGGAGGAAATTGAGAGATTCAAATGGAGGAGAACTCTACCTATTTATAGTTGAAAGGAAGAGTGGTCACGCGCCTATGAGTAGGCAGGCGCATGGGTCTTCAACTGCACTGTAGTACTCCTAAACAGAGTTAGTTATAACTAAGAACACTTCACTATTGTGGGGGCTATGGTTGACTACCACATAGCAGAATTGGATTTTGCTATTGGAGATAATCTCGAGTTGCTTTGAAACCCGTTCCTTGGCGTGACTAGGCCTTCAACATGTGGCACACGCCCAAGTGACACACGCACCTAGGAATCATTGTCCTTGGTGGCACATTGTATGTAGGAACAAGGTAGAAACACACGCACTTGGGAAGACTCAGGGCGACATATGCATGAGTTTAATTAAAAATGCGTGCTGGGCCACATACGCCTATTTACACTATTTCCAAAGGGAATAAACCTTGACTTCTGTGTTCGTCACTTGCACGAGAATCGAAACGTCGAATACAGGTCTCGAGAGAGCTATGCTCATTAAATGCAACCTCGGAGAGAGCAACCGATAATCGTAGGCAGGGGCACGATTAATTAGGCGTGCCCATAGAAGTAAGGCACGAGGAGGAGAGTGGCACGCCCTTAGAGAGGCGTGAGTAGCTAAAGTAATTATGACTTTATTTTTTGTACCCTCAGCTACCTTTTATACAGAGATCGATACATTTCTTCATGATGCTAGATGAGGCGTGACTACTACGTTGCTTTGATAGGGCATGGGTAGCTTGACGCCTAGGTGAGATGCAGTCATCTTGAAAGGCGTGAGTGGCTCAATGCTTGAGTGGGGCATGGGTCACTTTCTTTCCTCTGAGGCGTGTGACCCATTCTTCTATAAAGGTTACCAATAGGGTCCTGATTTGACGTCACCCTCTAAGTCTAGAATACACTTTTGCTCAAGATACTGCCCAACTTATAGGAATCAAGTTAGCAGTGAAAAGTGTAGTCATGCTTCCATTACAAAATTTATAGTCTATCTCTATGGAAATACAAAGGGTGTTAGGCACTTCTGACCATAGTCATAGATTCTCTAAGGAGCCTAAGTACTTCCATGATGCTATTGGGCTTACATTTCTATCTACTTTGTATAGCTACCCAATCCATTCGTAGTGGAATAGCTATAGTTGTATCACTCTATCATAGGTATAGTATTACCAATCTATATCATTATTACTAAACCTCTAGTTAGCTCCTACCAATTACTCCTAATAGACTCTAAGTGTTTGATATCTAGGCACTCATGCTCGAATCATAAACTCACTAAGATCCATCTCTAAGAGACTTATCCATTTCTGGCTACCCCAAACATCACAATCACACCAATTACCTAGTTTAATTATGTCATCCCCGTTTTTCGTTATCCGTATTTCCAGTATATGTATACAAAATCCGGACGCATATTTTTACTTCTCTTGCCTTGCTAGCTAATTTTGGTTTAATCTTGCTTAGGTTCATCATGGCATATCATGGTTTGACTTGGTTCATTTTGGCTTAGCTTGGTTTATTTCCTTTGGTTTATCATGTTAAACCTCCTCCCATTTAAAGCCCACCAACCCTCTCCCTCTTCTCCATTACTTCTTCTTCTTTCTCCTCTTTCATTAATTCCTCCACCCACCAAGCTTAGGCAAGTGCAACTTGCTTCATGAAGGAACCCTCCATTTTATTATTCTAATCTCTTCTATGCAACATTCTAAGCTACTTTAGTTCTTGTCATTTTGTATTTTCATGTATATATTTTTGTAGATCTAACTATGCACCATTTTGGGGTTTTTTTGGGTTTTGATCTAGCAGACCATCTTGTTTTCGAAAACTAAGAGTTCCAGGTGGTAGAGAATTTGATTTTACACAACTTTGACTTTTGAAAAGTTAGATTTCATTGTATTTTGACCAAGTTAAGACCTTGAGAAGTTCATAGGTTCCATGAACACAAGTTCTCGGGTTGGGGAAGAAGCACAGTACTGGGGCGCATAGACATTGATATGCGCCCGCTGCACGCTTCCTTGGGAGCATAGTTTTGTATGCGCCCAAGTCCTCCTTACTCTCTCTAGTGGGCGCATAGCCCCAAGACCCTCCCTAGCTTGGGCGCATAACTTTGCATGTGCACAAGTGCCCCATGTCTCCTCCCTTGGGCGCATAGACCCTGTCAGCGCACTTGTCATTGAGTGAGTCTCTTGACTTCCTCCAAGACACCCTGACTCCACCTTTTGGCGCATATATGCAGGCGCATGTATCTGTGGGCGCATAGCTTAGGTGCATGCCTTCCCAAGCCATTGTCTCTCCATGATACACCCTACCTTACCCATATATGTGGGCGCATAGACCTTACCCCCTTGCCTCGCTCATACATGTGGGCGCATGCCCTTAGCGCATGCCACTCTCAGCATCTGCATTTCGGTGCATACTCTTCATGACACCCCATTGACCACTTTGTGCCACCTTTTGCAAATGTCCATTTAGTCTTCATGATCCTTAGTATAAATTGTGTTCTTATTTGTACTCCTTACTTGATTAGTCCTACAATGTTATTTTTCGTGTTGCATATGTACTCTGAGATTTAAACACAATCTTAGTGTGGCACGTGCACTCTCTAACCACTCCTTGACAGTGGCCCGCTGTGGTGCACTTTCATGAACACGATATGACATTGTGACTTTACATGATAACTCTTGATAGTGACCCCCCATGGTGCACTCTTGATAAGTAATTTGACATGATAATTCTTGATGGTGGTCCGTTGTGGCGCACCCTTGACAAGTAATCTTGATAAGTAACCTAACATGATAACTTTGATATGTTGTTGCAACGGCTATCTTCACTTGCTAGGTAACTCTTAACTTGACACCGTGGGTGTTTGTGCCTGTATAAGCTACATGGCTCGTCTTATATCATGTATAGGACATGAATTCCTGATTTCCACGGTGGATTCGTACTGAATCTGACTAGGGTAATGACTAGATTAATCAAATAGTCTATGAAGAGATTTTCAGCTAGTGGTAGTCCCGTTATCTGGGCGCTTTAATTGGACTTGTATCCTGTCGTCGAGTAGGGCACATTTCCAGCACATTGTCATGTGTTACACCTCTAAGTCACCTAATCCAACTCTCTCAACTTGTGATCGGATAACCTGGATTAAGACTGTAGGGCTTGTGGCTGTTGGAACATCTCGATGCATCTTGTTAGTAACTAAGCTTGTGATAACCCTAGTTAGTTAAAGTATCAAGCCATACTCATTGCTTGTCCGTGATTGATGGATGGAGTCCCGTATGGTCTTTCCTAGAGAAGACCTGTACATAATTATTTCAGCACAATACTGTATTACTTTACCTTATCGATAATTGGTTAGAGACTAAATTCTGTTCAGGTGAAGGGTTACAACTCCGGTCCTTGTTTGGTTTACGTGTTGTAACTTGGTTACTGGAATAGTCCTTTAGTTATCTTATCGCTAATCGCTTTGTTCCTCTAACTCATGTCCTTCATTATCAATTATGTCCTTATGTGCTAATACGCTGGTTTTAGTTCTTAAGTGAAGCCTCCCTTATGGCACTTGCTCTTTCTAGGGTCTGACCCAGCTGGTTTTGTATGGCCAGATTTCGGAGTAGCACCCGAGGATCTTCCAGCCTTCCAGCCAGATGGTGAACACTAGGCGCAACCCTGGCAATGAGTGGGTTTTATTTTGCTCTCCCACTCTATTGTAAATTATTCTTTTGAGGCGTTTAGCCGTCGAGCAAGTGTTAGCTCGTGTTAAATATATATATTCCTGTCTACCTAAGGGCTGTAACATGGTTAACAAATCCTAGGGTTGATCATGTATGACTTAAACTCTTGCTAGTCTTCGCATTTTGTATGACTAGCTTCATGATCATCTGAATATGTAATGTATGGGACGTCTTACCTTGTATGTCTGATGATCTACCATCTTGTTACATTTACTTGCTTGCTTGAGATTGAGTAACTAGGCTTGTTATTGACCATAAGAGACTGTTGGCTTGTAGTAAAACCCTCATGTATCTAGACAACCGTAACTGTACATCGAGGTGGGTCACACTTCAATGTACATAGCTGGCTGTGTCTGTCCCCCGCTCTCCATTATTCTGGTTCTGGGACGTGACAAATTATACTCTATAATATAACTATAAAGTATGTCTAGTTCAACCATTTAAGAGGTAGAAGGCAACAGGAACTGAAGGCTAGATCAAACAAACTACACCAATATCAAACAATGGTAGAGTCAAGCAAAGCAAGAAGGATTGTCGAAATATTTCCAAGAACAGTATGAGGTCAAACGAGATGCATAGGACGTAGTCTAAGTAAAACTCGAGAACCATATACCTCCATGATTATGTTGTATAAAGTTACTGCCATGCCAATATATATATATGCATCTGGCTGCAAATAACTTTCTTATTCTATAATACGATGGATGGCTGCAGTGCACATCTGCAACGCCAGATAATACAAGTTCTTGAGCTTATCTTGGCCAAATCTATAAAATATTTTTAAATTAACTTTTTGTGAAATACACGAGAAGAGGTCAATCAAAATGCATATGATGTGGTTCAAGTAGAATCCGAGAAACATATGTAACCATGATGCTATTAACTGAAGTTTGCTCTGCCAGTATTTCTTTGGC
>JANAVB010023996.1:4421069-4441069 GCA_029216955.1 Iris pallida | reverse complement strand
AACGACAATACCGATTGATTGGTCGCGCATCGATAGGGTGTACGTATGAGGATTATGTTAGTCCCGAGGCATGAATATAGATGGAAAATAGGAGTTCAGCAAGCCTACACAGTAGGTGCCACAAATGAGGATTTTAGCAAGCCTACACAGTAGGTGCCAAAATGAGATAGATCTCAAGATCAAAGTTAGGCATCCCTACTTAGTAGGTACCTTAAAACCTGAAGAACGAGTTACAGAGAAAAGAAGAAAAAGAAGAGGATTAAATCTGCTGGGGTGTAAAAACACCGTTGCTCAAAGCAAGATTCGCCTATATACGATTCGCTTCCAGGAACCAGCAAGTTCAAGATAACTTCTGGAATGCTCGTTAGTCAATATTTGTGACTTGAACGGGATTCATAAACTTTACGGACTCCCTTAACTCTCTTCTTTGGTGCATATTGGAAAGGAGGCAAGGGAGCTCTATTTATAGAGTGGAGTGAGACCTCACCATCTCTCATATCCAATGTGGGACTAAAAACCAATACTCTAAAATAGAGTTTGATGTTTTACATCATCCCACAATCAACATAGTCGAGTGCTAGCCCACGCCTCCCCCCCCCCCCCGAACACTTTCGTGCATGCACGAGACAACCTGGAGTCTGTGTCGAGTCCGAGCCCGCACAACAAAAATCAACTTATGTCCTTTTTGGAATTAATCATTTTTCTTTCTAGAAAAATACTCCCACATGGCACACACTTGTGCTCCACTACACCTCATGTGCACACCTCAACACAAGCTTGCTTTATATTGAGATATTCACCATTTGGTGTTTTCGATGTGGGACTATCTTTTCTAGTCTAAAGAGAAAAAAAACACCAACACTCCCCCACGTATCTCAATATATGGGTTGAGCGTTCCCCACTGTGACTGTCCATCATGCATTAGTAGAGATGTCGCTGACGACTTGAATCTTCCTCCACAAATAACAGTATGATACAAGTATGGACTAAGCCTTGAATTCTGCACCATAGCTGCAATTCTTTCCACTCACATAATGTAGTTATCTATGCTTCTAATACACATTAAAGTCCATGTGCCAGCCTGGTTTCGGTGTATGTATTTTGGGCGTCTATAAGTTTACCCTTAAGAGACGGCCTGTATCTCTATCCATACACTCTAAGTGAGTTCTTTTAAAGAGTCCTTGGCATAAAGCCTTGCACTTTCGTGCGGTGCTACGCCGCTATGACATGGCTTAAAGCCGAGGCTTTATCCTTAACTGGGTACCCTCATCGTAGAGTCATACTACTTTAGCATGAGGTCACAAGCCTCTTTGTAGTATCAAACTACCCAGCATTAAGCCTTGCGCTTTCGTGCGGTGTTACGCCGCTATGACATGGCTAGCAAAGCCGAGGCTTTACCCTACCTTGTACCTCTTCGTGGTATCATGCCACTGTAACATGAGGACACTGGCCTCTTTGTAGTGCTGTCTACCACTCTTCATTTATAATATACAGCATTAGGCTACCTACCTATAAGCGGTATTACGCCGTAGTGACATAGCTTGCTAAGCCGAGGCATTACCCCTACCTGGGAACCTCATTGTGGTGTCACCCCACTGTAGCATGGAGTCCATGAGCTCCTTTATAATGCTGCGCTACCGTGCTTCCTGTTAAGCACAACAGGCATTCACTCTGTCTGAGAACTCATTAAGGCGTTTAAGCCATCCTCTCCACAGGACTTGTTCAACGCAGAGAACTATAGTAGACAACAGTGGTTATGGATCCGTATCCCTTCTATGTCCCGCCAGACTATGTACCCAATGTTACCTGATATTTTCCCAATCAGTGGTCCTCCCTTGAACCAAAATCTAAAAGCCTAGTAGATTTCTCTTTGAACTAATAGCATAAAACTTTATGGTAGGATTACATAGATATAATATCAGAATGCCTTCAAGCCCATTTTTCTTGCTATGTCATCGACCTGCTGGCGCTTGAGGCCCTTTGTGAACGGATCTGCCAGGTTCTCCTGACTCCGAACATCAGTTACAGTAATAGTTCTCCTTTTAATAAGATCGTTTATTGCTCTGTGATTCAGCCGTATTGTTCTCTTCTTTCCGTTGAAGAGGTCATTTGATGCTACTGTTGTAGTCGCCTGGTTGTCACAGTATATCGGTACCGCCGATATCTGAGCTCCAACCATTGAAAGATCATACATGAGCTCCTGAAGCCATTCTGCTTCATCTACTGCAGCTTCTAGTGCATAGAACACAGATTCTATGGAGGAACGAGAGAGTATAGTCTGCTTCTTCGACTTCTACGATATAGCAGCTCCACCCAAGGAAAAGATGTATCCACCTGTGGATCTCTCGCTCTCCACCTCTGAACATCAACTAGCATTACTCAAGCCTTTCACTACTGTCGGATACTCGCTGTAGTACAGTGCATATGTCTGAGTCTTCTTGAGATATTTCATCACCCGCTTCAAAGCTTTCCAGTGCTCAATGCCTAGGTTGCTTGTGAACCGACTCAGTATTCCCATGGCAAAAGCTATGTCAGGCCTTGTGGCAGTAGTTGCATACATCAAACTCCCGATAACGCTAGAATACTCCAGCTGCCTGACGCTTTTCTTCGAATTTGGCTTCAGCTTCTGATCACACCTGTATGGCGTATCGATCCCTGGAAGATTCTGATACCCTTAGCGTGTGAGCATCTTCTCAATGTAATGAGATTGTGACAGCGCCACTCCAGTGTCTGTCTGGATGTTCTTTATGCCCAAGATGACATCTGCATCCCCCAAGTCCTTCATACTAAACTTGGTTGAGAGGAACTTCTTTGTCTCCGTGACATTGCCTATATCCGTTCCTAGGGTTAGCATGTCGTCCACGTATAGACAAACGATGACTCCTCTTCCATCAGCGAACTTCGTGTAAACACACTTGTCCGTCTCGCTAACTCTGTGGCCATTTGATCTAATAACTTTGTCAAACTTCTCATGCCACATCTTGGGAGCTTGCTTCAAACCGTACAATGATTTCACCAACTTGCAGACTTTGTCTTCAAGACCTTTGACGACAAATCCATCTGGCTGTTGTATGTATATCTCTTCGGTCAGCTCGCCATTCAGGAATGTTGTCTTTACATCCATCTGATGTATCACCAACTTATGTATTGCTGCTAGAGCAATTAACATTCTTATGGTGGTCATCCGCGCTATTGGAGCGTATGTGTCAAAGTAGTCTATCCCCTGTTTCTGAGAAAACCCCTCGGCTACCAGCCTGGCCTTGAACTTGTCAATAGTTCCATCTGCCTTCATCTTCTTCTTGAAGATCCATTTACATCCGATGGGTTTTGCTCCTTCAGGTAGATCTACTAACACCCATGTGTTATTGGAGATGATAGAGTCATACTCACCATTCACTGACTCCTTCCAGAAGATAGCATCTCTGGTCTTCATCGCCTCATCATAGGTAAGCGGATCTGCTTCTATATGATAGGTGACAAAGTCATCTCCGAAGTCCTTTGGTCTTCTCACTCGCTTGGCTGACGGCTCTTCGAGTTCTGGTTCAAACGTTGTTTCATCAACAACAATTTCTTCTTGGAATACGACATCGTTGGAAACCTCAGCTTCCTTTGCACCATCATTATTCTCCAAAATATCCGCGAGAACAATATTTTTGAGTCTTGCAAACTTGTCTTCAAAGTACTCTGTGTCACGAGATTCGATGACATGGTTAGACTCCAAGTCAAGGAATCTTCAAGCGTCACTCTTCTCGGCATACCCCAAGAAGATCGTCTTTGTAGTCCTTGTTCCGAGTTTCTAAATCTTCAGATCCAGAAGTTTTACGTATGCCAGACACCCCCACACTCGAATGATATTCAAGTTGGGTCTGACTTTGAACTAGAGTTTATGAGGAATAATATCAGAAGTTGCATATGGCACTCTGTTCAGAATAAATGTGGCTGTCAATACAGCTTCTCCCTAAAAGCACTTTGGAAGACCCGCAGTTAACAACATTGAGTTCATCATCTCTGTCAACGTTCTGTTCTTCCTTTCTGCTACTCCGTTGGACTGAGAAGAATACAGAGCAGTAGTCTCGTTGATAATTCTATGTTCTTTGTAGAACGATATGAAATCATGAGATTGATATTCTCCGCCTTGATCCCTCCTCAACAGCTAGAGTTGTTGTCCAGTTTACCTTTCAGCTTCAGCCTTGAACTCCTTGAACTTCTCGAATGCTTCGTCTTTTGTTTTTATCAAATATACAAACGCGTACTTTGAGAAGTCATCGATGAAGGTTATGAAGTACTTCATCTCGGTCTTCGTGGAGAATTGTTTGAAGTCATAGATATCAGAGTGCACCAACTCCAGAAGATCTGTGCTTCGATTGACCCGATAAAAGGGTTTTATTGTGATCTTAGTCTGAGCACACACTTCACATTTCTCCACCTTTCCTCCACATTTGGAGATAAGTCCTAGACTAGACATTTTGTTTATCCTTTTACAATGGATATGTCCTAGTCCATTATGCCACAACTCAAGAGTATAAGCATAATTGGAAATTGCATTAATGTTCTCTGACTGGGTTACAAGTTGGTGTTTAAACATTCCTTCGGTATAGAAAGCTTTTCCGAAGTATATTCCTTTCAGGGACATCACCATCTAGCCATCATTGATGTCCATCCTCAGGCTTGCGTTGCAGTGCAGGCCTCCAGAGATCAGGTTCTTGGCAATCACGAGAACATACTTCACACCTTGAAGCGTCAGAGTTTTCCCGGATGTCAGCTTCAGCTCCACCATTCTGATCCTTTGAACTTCAGCTTGTGCTTGGTTCGCCACCATCACCTTCTCAGAGGTTTGCTGGTATGTGGTGAACGATTTCTTGCTTGAGCAGACATGGCAGGTGGCACCAGTGTCTACTTACCAGTCAGAGTCAGCCCCCACCGAAGTGACCTGAGCAATTATAGCAATATCGTCAGTAATCAATGAAACCTTATTAGGCTCACCTTGTTGTGACTGCTTGGGCTTGGATCTACATTCACTTTTGTAGTGGCCCTTCTTGCCACAGTTAAAACAAATCACAATGGACTTGGGCTTCTTCTGTTTGAAAGACGGTCCCTTCACTTTCAGATTAGTTAAGTCTTTCTTGTGGTGAGAAGCTGCATGCTTCCCTTTGGAGTCTCTCGTCTGTCCCAGATTGGCCTAGGCCAATTGTTTGGACAAAGCGTCCATCTTCTGTTGAGAACGCATCTCGTCCTCAACGTGGATTTCTTGCAAGAGATCTTCCAGACTAATCTCAAGTTTCTTCCGATGCATTATTGCATAGAACGTATTCCATCCAGCAGAAAGTTTCGAGACGATCCCTCCAACGACAAACTTGTCGACGAGGGACATCTTTTTATCGTCTAGTTTCTGATGAAATTTTAGAAACTCGTTCACTTGAGGAAGCATCGCCTTCTCGTCTTCAAAGAGCCACTTGTGATATTTTTTGACAAAAAATATCTTGCTCCTGTTTTTGTCTTCCTTGTACAGCTTTTCTATAGACTCCCATATTTCTCTGGCACTGTCCTTCTTTGAGTATGATTCTGCCAGGGAATCCTCCATAGTAGGTTAGTAGGATTCTCCCTTCTCCATTTGGCCTGAAGTTTAGTAGCCGTAGTTATCGCGGCAATAGACCCAGTATCTGGAATAGTAGGTTCCTCTTCAAAGAGCACGTGATCAACGTCTTGGAGTTGAAGGGTGAGAAAGACCTTCCTCTTCCAGACTTGATAATGCTCTCCATCAGACTTTTCCAACTTGCAGTAGTCAGTTTGGAGGAGTGAAGCATTAATGTTTTCCATCGTACTAATCTTGCTTTTAGATTGTTAGTCCTGAGGCGTAGATATAGATGG
Organism: Iris pallida; assembly: GCA_029216955.1. Lineage (NCBI taxonomy): Eukaryota > Viridiplantae > Streptophyta > Magnoliopsida > Asparagales > Iridaceae > Iris > Iris pallida. The sequence continues at coordinate 4,435,201 of JANAVB010023996.1, read as the reverse complement.
AAAACAGGAGTTCAGCAAGCCTACACAGTAGGTGCCACAAATGAGGAGTTTAGCAAGCCTACACAGTAGGTGCCATAAATGAGATAGATCTCAAGAACAAAGTTAGGCCTCCCTACTCAGTAGGTGCCTTAAAACCTGTAACGCCCCAGTCCTAAAATACTGGAAACTAGATACATATCATGCCAGCTGTATACATACGAGTAAATGAAAGGCTCGTATGTATACATAAGCTGTAAAATATAGAAAGTCATGCTCAAACTAAATCTCATCCACAAATATTAAGTTTTACTGATATTATCACATAGTTATTTGTACAAGCATAGGGCGGAGACATATCCACTACCAACAAGTTTGAATAAGAAAGAAATATACAAATAAATGATTTGGTCGAGCGAAGCGAAGGACGAGTCCATGAGCAATCCTCACGAGGAAAGGAAGACACGGCCTTAGCTAGAGCACCTGCAAGAAATCACGTAACACACACCTGGAGAGATCACCAGGTCCTCATAGGGACGTAACAAGATACAAGAAGAATATGCCATGTATAACTGCATAAGTATCTACTATAAATCTATAAGACAGAGGGGTCCCTAACCATCTATGTGATATGCACTTTGAGGACAACGTTCTATGCAGGGGCTGTAACGGATTCACGCAAGCAAGTAATAAAGAGTGGCCGTCAAGTAGCACTCATCCGAGACACTATCGGCCGGGCAGCAAGTAGCGCTCATCCGAGTCACTATCACCCATAAATGTGTAAAAAGTAAATATAGTCCCTACGCTAGTAGCTTTCCCCTCCCCCAATGATACTATACATACATCGTAACCATGACACACCAACACGTGTCGCTTCCATAATACTGTTTATATTCAATAACTGTCAAGTCTTCTAACATGCATCTATTGACAGTTATTCCTACGCATGTGCACGGGTGATCAGCCAACACGCAAGTGACCACTACATGATACTCACAACTCACACACAACTCGTGATACAATCGTGACAAAGTCAATGACATGCATTTTATTGATAGAAGTCTCTTAACTCTAGGTCCACAAGTAACATAAAATAATAAACAAGGAATATAGATACAATAAACGAAATAAAATGCAACTAAATGTAAGCAGTAAAGGTAGAAAGGTATCTTGTCTGGTGTTACGCCTGGTGTGGTGCAACGATCCAACAAGTCCTGTTTGTCCAATAGCCATGGTCGATATGTGAGGGTCCGGTATTTCATGAGAAGAGAAACGTGTGACCTGTCGTGGTCAATGGTGAAAATCGAGGAGAAATTGTGAAGAACATACTCCTACTATTTTTTAGAAAAGTATTTCTAATACTTATGACTAGATTTTTGTTAGTAAAATAATTTTGGTAAATACTTGAAATCTAGAAACCGTTTTAGGCAAAATTCTCTGTTTGTAAAAATAGAATAATCATATCTTTATTTATTATATCGAAAACTAGATTTTGATTAGGCAAAATATTTATAAGTAGTTATAAATAAAAAGCGTTTTAGGTTGCAACTTAATATTTTATATAAATACTTGAAAATACGTATGCTAATTTGAAAACTACCTTTTTATTGAATCTATATATATATATATATATATATATATATATATATATATATATATATATATATATATATATATCCTTAAATATTAAAATGATATATATAGTTTTTAAAGAATATTTAATTGCTTGAAACTAGATTTTAATTGGGCAACATATATATATATATATGTATGTATATATATCATACTTTAAAAATCCAAAACAAAAATATTACTATTATTTCATTCAAAAAGTATATAAATTTTATACAGAATCATACTATGATGTTAATAATAATAATAATAATAATAATAATAATAATAATAATAATAATGATAACAGTAATAATAATACTAATAATACTAATAATAATAATAATAATAATAATAATACATATATTACTCTCTTTTTCCCAAATGTTGAGAGAGAGAGGGAAAGAAAAGGCAGAAGCAGGAGAGAAGATTGGGGAAGAGGGCGGCTCGCCTGAAGGGAGGCGCACGCGCTCGCCGGCGCGTGCTCGGCGGATGCGTTGAGCGACAGTAGGCTACAGAGCTTCGGCGGAGCAACCGCACGAGGGAGGCGGCCGGGGGTCGCGGCGACATGGCCGGGGGCGGCTGCGCGATGCTCGGCTGGAGGAACGAGGCGGCCGGAGGGGCGGAGCTCCGGCCACGGCACTGGAGAGAAGGACGGACGAGCGCGGTTCAAAAGGGGTTCGATCGGGAGGCTCACCGGAGTCAACGCGGCTGAGCCGACGACCATGGGGACTTCGGTACGGTCGGGCTCCATGCCTTCATGTCGTTGCGCGTTCGCCGCCACTAACTTGGAGGTGGCATCGCGAAAGCTCAACACCCTTGGAAGTCGGCGGCAGAGGACTCGACGCGGCTGCGGTGGTCGAGGCTTCTCGGCACGGCAGAGTAGAGGAGCTCGTCGGCCAGGTGGAGGAAAGTTGGGGGTTAGGGTTTGGTATTAATTTTGGTGGTGACGCCGGCCGGCGGTGGCCAAGGCGGTGGTGGTATTGGTGGTTGTGGCCGAGGGGATTTTAGCGGTGGCGGATGTATAGATGGTTGTGGTGTTTGGTAATAATAGTGGTGATCGGTGGCGGCAAAGGAGAGCAGGAACGGCGGGGTGATGCCTGGTAATGGTGGCAAGGTTGTGGGGAGTCGGGGTGGTTGACAGGGACGAAAGCGAGCAGAGGTGGTGGTGGTGGTTGCCGAGGTAGTGGTGCTGCCTGCTTTGGCCGATGGGGTGGCGAAGGGGATGATGACGATGGCGATGGTAGCGGTATTGCTTTGCTGGGCCGGGACAGAGAGGTGGAGGCCGAAGTGCAGGTGGTGGTGGATGGATGCTTGTGAAGTCCGTATCGGGTGTGTCCGACACAAAAATTGATGTATTTGTAAATGATGGAATAAGATACTGGATGGTCACAGACACGATGCACAATATGGTTGTGGTAGAGAATTATGGAGGAGTACCTCTCCTTTTATAGGAGGTGGGAATTCCTATTAGGATAAGGATTGGGAGGATTTAAATTCCCCCATAGATAATATCATATTAATTTAAATTCAATCTAAACTTTAAATCGTTCCAATCCAAATTTAAATCATAGATAAACTCTCCATTAAATTTAAAGTCCATTTAGAATAAAAGCTTTTCCAATATAATTTATCATAATTAATTAAATTTAAACCAAAACGATATTTTAAAATAGTTTTTGGATAATAAAATATTAATATTAAATAAATTTTCAAAATAAAATAAATTTATATGTCTCGTATAAAATGGACATTTGAATAAAACCTCATTTTTAAATTACTATTTATATAAACTTTCATGATGTAAATAAAGTTTTGGAAATTCCAAATGCAACGCATTTTACAACTTTAAGTAATGGAAAATATTTATTATCTATTAAAAAAACTAAGAATTTTAAAATAAAATGTTTTTTTACAAAAATATGTACCTCGCACATATTCGCACTCAACGAGACATACGAAAATGCGAACTCGTACGAGACGTCCATACGACTATGCGACGTACAAATACCAAGTAAAAATTTTAAATACTCAATTTATAAAAAAAATTAAAGTAAAAATTTAGGGGGTTTACATCCTACCTAACTTACAAGAATTTCTTCCTCGAAATTTTAGGAATAAGTAGGAAGGTAAGGTTGAGGGGATAGAAGGATTTTGCATAAGAAAAACACAAACAAGTATTTGTACAAGCAAGGGACGGATGACAAAATAGATAAGCTTAGCAAATCGCAGTTTAGATAACTTTGGAAAGTAAGTTACGACTATGCCTTGGATACTATATGAAGGTTACTAATTTATTGGAAGCGGAAGCTAATAGATTATATCTGTAAACAAATCAAGACAATACACGAATTAAAGAACAAGGATTCAACATAAATAATTTGGAGACCTTGGGGACATGGTACCTTAGAGAAGATTGTATAGTAGTAATCCAAGTTGGGGTACGAATTAAGAAATGCTTCTAATCATTCTTAGGTTTCCAAACGAATTGAAAGTCACGATAGAAGATATAGGGTCGGGGGATAGGACGAAAAGTTTTAAGACGAGGATATAACCATGGGTTGGTAATGGCTAACTACACGTGGCCATAAGTGATAGGGAAACTAAAGGGGATGTCAAGTATGAGTGTTTGTCTTTCTAATATAGGGGAAAGACGAATAATAATGAGTTTGAAGAAGATATTATCGAATACGAATAAGTGGTTCAAAGATGATGGAAAAAAATTTCAAGTAGAATTGTCAAGGCAGTCGCGGATGAGACTCTAGGGACAAGTTTGACTATGTCTCCATACGCGTAGAATAATATATGAAAAGCGAACCAAGTGTAATAGGTTGATCGGACCATCATGCACCGGTTCTGATTAGACAGTATGTTAGTGGGAGCGGCCCAATAAAACATGTCATGATCAAGCTTGATAAGAAAATAAGCTTGTAAAATTTATGCTAAGTTAGCATTAAAAATAGTCAAGGTATAAGTAAGGGACCATGATAAAAGGAATTAAATAGTCCAAGGTCCTTTAAAATCTAAGACTTGCCCAAAGTTTGGGCCTATACAGTCGGCTTGGTTGGCTAAATAAGTTAGGGTCTACTGAATTCTATGGTCTAAGTAAACCTATCAATGTGGTCCACAAAAATGTTGGTTAGGTCGTGAGGTATTCTACCCAACTTACAAGAGTTAAACTAGTAGTGTGATGGGATAATGAGTTAAGCGATCAAGGTAAGACACAAAAATTAAGCATTAAAGGTAATCAAGTAGAACATCATCACATATCGGGTTGAAAGAATTTAGTCGAGGTTGAGCTCATATCTATAGCTAGAGAGTATATTGGTTTCACGGTAGGGATTAGAGTCCAATCTTTTTGACCCAAAAGTCATAACATGAAAATATAGTACAAGGAGATGTGTTTTAGTGGCACATGATATACCTACGTAAAGGTGTCTCATCTAGGTCTTGCATATGAAGTTTGTTGGATGAACAAGTCTAGTATTATGCTCCAAATATCCAAGTCACGGTAAAGGACACAAAAGACAATAGAAAGTGGAAGCACATGAGATAATGATTAATGCACAAAATAAATGACCAAGTTAAAGCATAACATAAACGTAATTTAGATTCTAGTAGATCGAGGTAAAATAAATTAGGAGTACATTTTCTAGAGATATGATAGCCACTTAGATGGAGTATGATCAAGGAACAATCTAATTATTTCTCATGTTTCAAATGGTTAGATAGTTACGATAAAATCTAGATTTGAGAAAATGTCGAGTGAGTCAAGATTGAAATATGACCACATGATTTTGTAAATGACTAACAACACTTGTGTTTATACTACTATCATGGCCATCGGAGATATGGCACTTAGTGTGGAATCCTTCTAACCCATTAGGGTTATCTTAGCGGCCTATCATTAAAATTTAAACTCAGTTTACTTCAAAAAGTTTCTAAATAAATTTTCCAAAATAAACATCCATAACTTGTATTTACTCCAAGTCGTCTAATTTAATCATGATTACAAGTTTAATCCCTTCCATAATTCTCCAAGTGATCTTTCATCCTGTTACTACTATTTTTTTTCAAGATTTTAACGTTTTTACTCCAACCTTCGACTCAAGAGTTCATAAACCTAGAATCTAAAAATTTCAATATTTCTTCATAACTTTAAAACTCCAAATTTTTCTCAAATAATCCTCAAGCTAAATCCTTAGTATATCACGAGCAATCTAAAATTCACCGCTCAATATTTTAACGCACTCATCTATGTCATTCAAACATAATCACGACTTTTAAATGATAAATTCCTTTAATCAATCAAAATAACTTTTCACCACATCTTTAGTAACTTTTCTCAAGATTGTAATATTAGCAATCTAACTTCAAACTCAATATTCAAATGATCTTATCAGTCATCAAATCAAATTTTTTTCCAAAATTTCCATTCAATCTTGAATAAACCTTATTGTGTCACAAATCAAATCTATATATTTTTCCTCTTCTATCATTAATCCAAATCTTAAACTCAAAATTAAATAGGAGTTATCAATCATAATTCATACAAGAGTTTAAAGTAGATCCTCAATTTGATTATATATCCTTGAAAATGTTTTTAACCAAAATTCTTAATTATCTTACTCCAAACTTAAAATTCAAAATTTTTACGAACTTATTAATTGTAAACCATACAACCCAAATTAAAACCAAGCTTTATCAACCGCCCTCAAAAATCTTACTGCAGCATTTAAATAAAAATTCTTTTCAACTATCTTTATATCTCTTCAAGGATGTTTAACAATAATTCACTGAATCATAAATATTTTTCAAAGACCTTCAAAAATCAAAACTTAAAATCAATTCAATTTCCTTTCTCAATTGTATATAGATTCCACTATCATTTTGTAGATAAAATTCTAACAATCCTTCCAAGTTATTAATGTTGCTACTACCCAACTTGAAATTAACTAATCCCTAAGTTCATACTTCGTGAAAATGTGGTCCCTCTTATCCTCATATCTTTATAACTCAAAGAGGATCCCAATGCATACTAGTTGTCAATGTAATCCTTCTAGCCATGTGGTTGACTTGTGAGCATATACTAGTGTAGTCATCTTCCTATCAAGTGTGGAAATAAGGATTACGGTAGGAAGAGCTCAAGCAAGATGTAGATCGATGAGGTTGAACAAGTGATTCAAAAAATTTAGTCAAGGAAGAGGGTCAAGCAGGGGGATGAGATCCTAGACTCGAATCCTATATTGCATGCCCGTTCGGTACAATCATGTAACCGAAATGACAATCACGACATGCATGGGCCACCATAAAAATATGTAACGTCCCAGTCCCAAATACTGGAAACTAGATACGTATCATGCCAGCTGTATACACACGAGTAAATGAAAGGCTCGTATGTATACATAAGCTGTAAAATATAGAAAGTCATGCTCAAACTAAATCTCATCCACAAATATGAAGTTTTATTGATATAATCATATAGTTATTTATACAAACGTTGGACGGAGACATATCCACTACCAACAAGTTTGAATAAGAAAGAAATATACAAATAAATGATTTGGTCGAGCGAAGCGAAGGGCGAGTTCATGAGCAATCCTCATGAGGAAAGGAAGACATGGCCTTAGCTAGAGCACCTGCAAGAAATCACGTAACACACACCTGGAGAGATCACCAGGTCCTCAAAGGGACGTAACAAGATAAAAGAAGAACATGCCATGTATAACTATATAAGTATCTTCTATAAATCTATAAGACAATAGGGTCCCTAACCATCTATGTGATATGTAATTTGAGGACAACGTTCTACGCAGGGGCAATAACGGATTCACGCAAGCAAGTAATAAAGAGTGGCCGTCAAGTAGCGCTCATCCGAGATACTATCGGTCAGGCAGCAAGTAGCGCTCACCCGAGTCGCTATCACCCATAAATGTGTAAAAAGTAAATGTAGCCCCTACGCTAGTAGCTTCCCCTTCCCCCCAATGATACTATACATGCATCGTAACCACGACACATCAACACGTGTCGCTTCCACAACACTGTTTATATTCAATAACTGTCAAGTCTTCTAACATGCATCTATTGACAGTTATTCCTATGCATGCGTACGGGTGATCAGCCAACACGCAAGAGACCACTACATAATACTCACAACTCATACACAACTCATGATACAATCGTGGCAAAGTCAATGACATGCATTCTATTGACGGAAGTCTCTTAACTCTAGGTCCACAAGCAACAGAAAATAATAAACAAGGAATATAGATACAATAAACGAAATAAAATGCAACTAAATATAAGCAGTAAAGATGGCGAGGTATCTTGCCTGGTGTTATGCCTGGTGTGGTGCAATGATCCAACAAGTCCTGTTCGTCCAATAGCCATAGTCGATATGTGAGGGTCCGATATTTCATGAGAAGAGGAACGTGTGATCAGTCGTAGTCAATGGTGAAAATCGAGAAGAAATTGTGAAGAACATACTCCTACTATTTTTCGAAAAGTATTTCTAATACTTAAGACTATATTTTTGTTAGTAAAATAATTTTGGTAAATACTTGAAATCTAGAAACCGTTTTAGGCAAAATTCTATGATTGTAAAAATAGAATAATCATATCATTATTTATTATATCGAAAACTAGATTTTGATTAGGCAAAATATTTATAAGTAGTTATAAATAAAAAAGCGTTTCTTAATATTTTATATAAATACTTGAAAATACGTATGCTAATTTACAAACTGCCTTTTTATTGAATATATATATATATATATATATATATATATATATATATATATATGTATATATATATATGTATATATATATATATATATATATATATATATATATATATATATATTTGAAAGCAATCCTTAAATATCAAAACGATATATATAGTTTTTAGAGAATATTTAATTGCTTGAAACTAGATTTTAATTAGGCAACATATATATATGTATGTATATATATCATACTTTAAAAAATCCAAAACAAAAATATTACTATTATTTCATTCAAAAAGTATATAAATTTCATACAGAATCAAACTATGATGTTAATAATAATAATAATAATAATAATAATAATAATAATAATAATAATAATAATAATAATAATGATAATAATAGTAATAATAATACTAATAATAATACTAATAATAATAATATTATTATTATTATTACATTTATTACTCTTTTTTCCTAAGTGTTGAGAGAAAGAGGGAAAGAAGAGGCAGAAGCAGGAGAGAAGATTGGGGAAGAGGGTGGCTCACCTGAGGGGAGGTGCACGCGCTCGCCGGATGAGTCGAGCGACGGTAGGCTACAGATCTTCGGCGGAGCAACCGCGTGAGGGAGGCGGCCGGGGATCTCGACGACGCGGCCGGGGGCGGCTGCGCGATGCTCAGGTGGAGGAACGTGGCGGCCGGAGGGACGGAGCTCCGGCCATGGCGTTGGAGAGGAGGACGGACGAGCGCGGTTCGAAAGGGGTTCAATCGGGAGGCTCACCGGAGTCAACGCGGCTGAGTCGACGACCATAGGGTCTTCAGCGCGGTCGGGCTCCATGCCTACACGGCGGTGCGCGCTCACCACCACTAACTTGGAGGTGTAATCGCGAAAGCTCAGCACCCTGGGAAGTCGACGGCGGAGGACTCGACGCGGCTGCGGTGGTCGAGGCTTCTCGGCGCGGTGGAGTAGAGGAGCTCGTCGGCCAGGCGGAGGTAAGTTGGGGGATAGGGTTTGGTATTAATTTTGGTGGTGACGCCGGTCGGCGGTGGCCAAGGCGGTAGTGGTCTTGGTGGTTATGGCCGAGGGGATTTCAACGGTGGCGGATGTATAGATGGTGGTGGTGTTTGATAATAATGGTGGTGGTCGGTGGCTGCGAAGGAGGGCAGGGATGGAGGGGTGATGCCTGGTAATAGTGGCGAGGTTGTAGGGAGTTGGGGTGGTTGACAGGGACGGAAGGGAGTAGAGGTAGTGGTGGTTGCCGAGGCAGTGGTGCTGTCTGCTTTAGCCAATGGGGTGGCGAAGAGGATGATGACGATGGCAATGGTGGCGGTATTGCTGTGCTGGGCCGGGACAGAGAGGTAGAGGCCAGAGTGCCGGTGGTGGTGGCTGGACGCTTGTGAAGTGTAGCACCCTTTCCCGAAAATTCTGAAATATTCTCTTTTTTTTACTTATTTAATTAAATGGTGATTTTTAGATTTTACAAATAATTAGTTGTTATATTTATTTGTTATATTAAATTGTTATAATGTGATTTGTAATTATGTGCATATATATAATATATATGTGTATGAGCATGTATATATATAAATATATATAATATATGTGTGTAAGTGTATGTGAATATGAATATATATGGTCCGTGTTATTTGAATAGGGAAAATACTCAAGTAAATTAGGATTAAGGAAAACTTGCTTAGGTACTGAATGGGGGCATAGAATTGGGGGGCAAAAGGTTAGGGGTCTCCTTGTGGGTTGGGTTATACATTATACTAAGAACCGACTTATTAGCCTGACCCATATATTATTGACACTTGGTTTTAAGAAAGCTGGTCCGTTGATTGAAATCAGACTAATTAATCAGCATATCCGATTAATGAGCTTCTATGGTACTTCATCAACAGAAGTGGGTCGAAACTTGTTAATAAGCCAATTACTTGGCCTTCGCATCCTTCTTTAGAAGTCTAGTTTTAATCACAGTTTCCAAAGGAGATGGTAGTTGTATGTCATATTGAAATGTTGGCAGTCCACTTTCTGATAGTAAATGAGAAGAAGTGGACAATTTACATTCTTTATAATGCACAATTAGTATTGAAGTTCATGGATTATATAATACTGTTCTGAAATAGGGTGCCAATAAGTCTAGAAGCTAGTTAGTGAATGGAGTAATATATGGGGAACTCTGTATCCTCCATTTATATTCAGATCTTTCTGTACGATGGTAATTATTTCCCTGGCTTTCTCGAGTACACACCATTTCAATTACCAAACGAAACCAAGCAGTAGCCAAAACCCAACACAGCCCGGCCCCAAGGCCGAGCACCAAGTCCCAAGGCCAGCGCCCAACTCCCCAATACCAAGCAGCAGTGCTACTAAGCACCCCAAACTGAGTACACAGTGACCCAAAGCCCAGCCCACGAATCATCAGCAAATACCTAGCCAAGCCGACCCCTATTTCGGTGCTAACACAGTATTAATACGCGGGAAGTCGACGAGGGTTGTCTCTCGAAGAACACAAAGAACCCTAAATCCAACACTCCCCCACGGCCCTCGCCAACACCGCGCGCCCTTCCCTGCGTGCGCGCGCCGCCGCAGAACCACCGCCGGCGGCCAGGGCCGCGAGCGCACGGACGTGCGCGAAACAGTAGACTGCAGCAGCGAGCTATTCCGGGCGGATTTCGCAGCAACGTCCCGTCGCGTACGATCCATGGTTTCGCGATTCGTCTTTTCAGGTATAAACCTAACATATTCCACTTCAAATGCCTTCAGATAGAATTAATTCTAGTGCGCTAGATCACCCATAAAATCGACGTCAAAACTGACGAAAAACTGATTCGAAAACAGGACTGAAAACAGTCGAGTTGGCCCACTTTGTATTTAATTATCTTCCAAACCATGCATAATTTTGAAAACCTGTTTGAAGGCGTTTATTGACGACATATAGGGCTCCACAACCCTTTTTGTGGATTTCGAAATCATCGAATATACGTTGAGAAATCGAATCCCGAAGTTTAGGAAAAATCTGTTTAGAAATCAATAAAATCGCTCCACACGACGTCCGTCCCGCCATTTCGAGCGACGTGGTCGCGCACCGTAAACATCGAAAGCTGCGTAATGGTTTCGTGGTCGTGTGGGCTTTGACGGAATTCAAATTGGTCGCGTGTGCGCGACGAATTCGACGCGTATCCGTCGGAATCGCCCCGTATCCGTCCAATGCAAATTCAGTCATAACTTTGTACACGCTCGTCAGATCGAGACGAAACTTATGCCAGCAGAACCGTATCGTTTTTCTGGTCCTGCATGCCAAGTTTGGTCCGATTCTGAGACCATTGATAAAATCACCGTTTTGCGGGCCCCACGGTCCCACTCAACGGGCGATTTTGTGCACGGCCCGCCGGAATCCAACTTTGGACATACGGTTGGGTTCGTATCGGAAAACTGGATCCGTAGACATGTAGTTTGACGACTCTAGAGACCATTGACTCTGGCACGCTTTTCGGTGCAAAGCGGGTCCAACGGCGGACATCGTTTTGGCCCGAAATTATCGTTTTGCCCCTGTGTCCAGAATTGAATGTAAGGACAGGCAATCCTAGCTAATTGGACTATTCTGAGATTATTGGTATTGTTTATTTCAGCTTCCGGGGACTGTTGTACGGGTTTTGACTATAGTGGCACAGTGAGTAGTTCAGATTGTCGGTTTCACCAGCAAAGGACCACAGGCGAGTACAGTTTATTGTCTGCATTTCGATATTGATTTTCACTATATTTCATTGGTTGGTTTCATTAGTTATGTGATTATTTTCTATTATAAATTGTTGAGTCGGGAATGAGAAGTACCAACGATGTGTGATCTGACCTTAGACCGTGTAGACCGTGTAGACCGTGTTGCATTTATTTCTTGTAGACCGTGTAGACCGTGTTACATTTATTTCTTGTAGACAGTGATTTATTTATTGCAAGTAGACCGTGTAGACAGTGATTTATTTATTGCATTTAATCTGTGTAGTTCGTGATTATTATTCTGTAGACAATGTTTCTTTATTGCAATATTTTCTGTAGACCGTGTAACTGTAGACCGTGTAACTGTAGACCGTGTAACTGTAGACCGTGTAACTTTAGACCGTGTAGACCGTGTCGCATAATTGTCCCGAGACCGATCACATATCAAAGGTACTTCTAATGGTGGAAAAGTATATTGGTCTATTTATTACTATTGATTTTTCTTACGGCTTTACTGTTTATTTTCAAACCCATGATTGATGTCTAACCTTTGTCTTATAGTCATTTTCTTTATTTGAAATTGCATTCAGTGAATTGTGCTCGTTCCATTCCTGACTGGAAACCAACATTTTCAGGTTAGCCGTGGATTCACTTAGCTTGGGGAGTTCGGGTGTACTTGCAGACGAGCCTAGAAGATTAGTTAGATAGTCAAGTTATAGTCATTCATATTTGTACAAGTTTATATTTTTCTGCAAATGTAAAACTTGTGATCATTGTAAATTAAATTAGTTTGTGAATGAGCATTATTTGTGATCTTGATCTTCATGGCCGTGACAGCGTTCTACCGCCGACACTGCGGCGTAGGCTGGCTTGGACACGTCTTGTATCCGTTTAAAAAAAAAAACGGGTGCGGGTCGTGACATGAAGTCTGTGTCGGGTGTGTCCGACAAAAAATTGATGTATTTGTAAATGATGAAATAAGATACTGGATGGTCACGGACACGATGCACAATATGGTTGTGGTAGAGAATTATGGAGGAGTACCTCTCCTTTTATAGGTGGTATAAATTCCCATTAGGATAAGGATTGGGAGGATTCAAATTCTCCCATAGATAATATCATATTAATTTATATTCGATCTAAACTTTAAATCGTTCCAATCCAAATTTAAATCATAGATAAAATCTCCATTAAATTTAAACTACATTTAGAATAAAAGCTTTTCCAATATAATTTATCATAATTAATTAAATTTAAACCAAAATGATATTTTAAAATAGTTTTTAGGATAATAAAATATTAATATTAAATAAATTTCAAAAATAAAATAAATTTATATGTCTCGTATAAAATGAACATTTGTATAAAATCTCGTTTTTAAATTACTATTTATGTAAACTTCCATGATGTAAAATAAAGTTTTGAAAATTCCAAATACGACGCATTTTACAACTTTAAGTAATCAAAAATATTTATTATTTATTAAAAAAACCAAGAATTTTAAAATAAAATGTTTTTTTACAAAAATATGTACCTCGCACATATTCGCACTCGACGAGACATACGAAAATGCGAACTCATACGCGACGTCCCATACGACTATGCGACGTACAAATACAAAGTAAAAAATTTTAAATATTCAATTTACAAAAAAAATTAAAGTAGAAATTTAGGGGATTTACAAAACCTGAAGAACGAGTTACAGAGAAACAGAAGAAGAAGAAGAGGAGGAGGATTAAATCTGCTGGGGTGTAAAAATACCGTTGCTCAAAGCAAGATTCGCCTCTATACGATTCGCTTCCAGGAACCAGCAAGTTCAAGAGAACTTCTGGAACGCTCGTCAGTCAATATTTGTGACTTGAACGGGCTTCCTGAACTTTATGGACTCCCTTAACTCTCTTCTTTGGTGCATGTTGGAAAGGAGGCAAGGGGGCTCTATTTATAGAGTGGAGTGAGACCTCACCATCTCTCATATCTGATGTGGGACTAAAACACCAATACTCTAAAATAGAGTTTGATGTTTTACATCATCCCACAATCAACATAGTCGAGTGCTAGCCCACGCCTTCCCCCCGAACACTCCCGTGCATGCACGAGACAACC
>JANAVB010023996.1:4376069-4416069 GCA_029216955.1 Iris pallida | reverse complement strand
ATTTCTAGGAACAGATCAGATGGAGATTCAAAGTGTATCAGTTGTGATTCGAATAATCATTTTGAGAATTTATCGAGTAACTTTATTCCTGGGTGGTTTATGGGATAGCCTTAGGGATGTTTGATCAAATTGTGGATCGAAGCACCAGTGAGTCATCAGCAAGAGTTGTGGAAGTACAAAGTCTTGAATGAGTTGTTTGGACTTAGTACCTACTGATCTTGTTATCTTGTACGAGATCGATTCAGTCGCACTAGAAACGACATGCAACAGATTGGGATTGCGCGAAGTATGAGATACAAAATGATAAATGTAGATAGATTGAATCGAGAAAAAGTTAAGCCATAAATAAATGAATGACTCAGTCGAAGAAATCAATATGGATCGTATACAATAATATTAATACAGAACTGAACGGATTAAAAATTCAAAATTTGACTAAGGAAAGATAATACGACTAGAGGATAGCGTGCATGGAAACGTTGATTTGAAGATACGAGAATGACTCTGAGAATTTGGAAAATATGTTGCTCGATGACTTAAAATAGACAGATAAATATATGAGATTTTAAATTGAACAAATTGATGATGTAACTAATTTGATCTTGAACATCGATGAGATTATTGTATATCCAGTTCTGATGATAGCATTAGTTGCATGACTAGGAGCTCGTTGCAGAGGAATATCGTTATGTTATGTAAATCATCAATGATATTGAGGCGTATCAAACACTGATATATGATATCTCGGGGGTACTTTGATTCGAGGAATGATGATAGTGTCAAATATTTTTGTTTGTACGGATTCTATAACTTTGGAAAATTTGATAGACTAATTGATAGTAACAAATGTGTAGATAACTTAACTTGGTGGACTTGAAGTGTACGTAAATGAATACTAGTCATACTATGCTAAATAAAAATGATATGAGGATTGATATGACTCGAGAAATTTATAGTAGGCAATCTATTGATTTTACGATGAAATGGATGCACGAAATTGAGGACTAGTAGGTTTGGAAATTGAGGTAACGTGTAATCGATGAATGTATGATTGATATTTTACGAGTCAGAATTAGAATTGGCAGTACGACTTGTTACCGGTGGATTATGCCTTGTAATTTTGCAGTCGAGGTATACAAATTTGGATCAATAGGCCTATTGAACGAATTGAGGATTACGAGTATGAGAGTTTTGAGTTTGCGCCGTTGAACTATGTCATGATCAAGGATGATCGTGAAATGATTTAACCTAGGGATGGCTTTGCTGAATGACTCGGTCCCCTTGGACTGAACGTTACAAGTGCGGGTATGAGACAACCAACTAAGCTCATGCCATAAGACTTACATTTGATACTTTGATACATAGCCTTTACAACAGAATATCTCGACTTGGCTTATAATTCACTGGTACAACTGTATTCCATACATTATGTCCTTTATAAACAGAAGTTATCATCTTTTGCAAGGAGAGCTTCTACATGCCTAACAGATCTTTGATGCCATGGGACTGATCAAGCCAACCTTCGTGTACTGAACTTTCCAAGCATAAGCACCAAAAAAGAGTGTCCATAATGTGGATCAGTACATCATCTATGTACTTGCAAGCAGAACCAGCCCACTCATCTAAACCAACACTAAGTAGTCATATGAGCAAACATTATTAAGGCTGATCTTTCTATTTGGGGCATAGCATCAGTTTATAGTTCATGAGCAGTAACATTGATGGTGAAGCAAATAAACATGATATAGCATTATTTATGTAAAGGCATCAGTGTAGCACACTTGGTATTATCATGATCTAGCAGTATTCATATAGTGGCATCCTTGAAGCAATAATGTATTTAATATATTAAGCATGTTATAGAAATTCTCAAAGAAAGGCAACATCGCAGCATCATTACGTTTAGCATGTTAAGCAATCAAGTTAAACTAACAAGTACACTACAATTATCACATTTAAGTGATTTTCTTACTGATAGCCGACATCTTCGTAGTATCAAATACAGGTTTTGGGATATACTTACTCTGTCTGTAAAAAATATTTATTAACATGCATCCTGACTACATGGTCGTTGGTGAAACTGCATCATAAAGGAATTTTCAACCGGTATTATGACACTTAATTCCAGGGTAGGTTGCAAGCCTAGCCGAATATACCGTAATACCTCATGCCACCATAGCACGACCAATGTTTCCGCTCGAGTCGAATCGGTCCCAGCACTACATGTACCGTTTGAAGAAACTTACTAAGACTTGTACACAAGTATGTCCTTGACCATGCAAATGCATGTCCGACTCAATAAACACAAGTGCATGGTAAAACAACCGAAAGTAACAAAGTCAACAATTCAGCATCTCATCTCAAATCCAAGCCGTGTTCAACTACTAATCGTTACATCATTCACATTGTTTCCATACTTTGTGATCTCCATGATCCCAAGCCTCATCATTTCATTTTCATATTTCATCGCATCACAATATTACTCTTCTTATTCCCTTCAAATAGGAATAAACAAAATCTCAATTCTCATAGCATCAACTCATCACATTAAAGCATTATCACATCATTCAGTTCTCAAGGGACATATAGCATCTTATTCATTTCATAGGGACAATATCATTTATTTCATTGCTTATAAGAAAATGGCCAGCATTTTATATCTTCGCAACAGTTACACAGAGTGTACATGATTCAGTGTTTCATTCAGTTCAGTAGTAGTTAACATGAGCAACATTTAAACATATGTAATATTATCAATTTATTTTCAGGTGTTAAGTCACATTAGCAGTGCATTACTCAAGTATTTCATTCATTTCAGCAGAATTAGACATGGGCAGTTATCAATTCATTTTTAAAAGTGATTCACAGTAGCAGTTCAATGTTCAAGCATTATTCATCTCATCATTATCCAACATAAGCATTTCTAGTAATAATCAGCAACTAAAGCATGGGACATTTAGGGACAAAGCATAGCAACATAATACGCTATTATATTAAGCATGAAGGAGTAGATAAGAAGGGACAGGTCCATTCATATGTATAAAGGGTCTTCATGATCCGGTCACATCTACTCCCACTAGACAAAGCCCCACCAACGAGCCACAGTCCCATACTCATTCCATCCGGTTAGCTAAAAGAGACTGCATCAGTCTTAGTTCTCTTAATTTCTAACACAAGTTATGGTCCAACATTCTGATCGTATCCAACAAGCCAACTAAATGTCTTGCATGGAGCAGGACATTACATTAGTCGTGCCAAATTGACTCATTTCATTGATCGTACCCAAGTAAATTTAACTATACTCTTGACCATACTTTGATTCTAGTTTGATCATGATTTTAAATTTTGAGGAAGAATTTTTTAAGGTGGGTAGATTTGTAATCCCTTGAATTTAATTTCTTTTTTTGCGATTTATAAAATTTCCCAATTTTTCAAAATTTTCTAGAATTTTTAAAATCACAAAATTATTTATTATTATTATTTTTAGTCATGGATATTTAAATTCTTCGCCATGACTTACTTAGTCATGAGATGCCTAGTCTATGGATTTGTTTTTGGGTCATGGCACATGGGGTATGGTTAAAACTAATTCTTGTTAGCCCAATTAATTAGTTTGCTAAGTATGGTTAGTTGTTAGCCATGGCTAGCTAAGCCATGTGGTTAGTAATTCCTAGAACCATCCTTCCCTCCGACATATCCTTTATTTCCCTCCTTAGTTTAACATTTTACATTTGTGCCACATAGCCCAACTTGGCCCCCAAGCACTACAACACTCTAAATGGGGCATTCCCTATTAATTTGTTTACACACAATAATTTACACAAATTGTACATCAAATTTTCCTCTCTTTTACTTCCAGCTAAGCCTGGCCAACTCCGGCAAGTGGGCAGCCACCCCGCAGCCAGCCACTATTTCCAGACTTTCTCTCTTCTCCTTGTCGCCATCGGCCAACAGCACCATCGCTCCTCCGACATACACAACCATCATCACATCCTTCGCGATTGTTCCCCTATTCCAGCACCACCACAGACACCGCCAGCCTCTCCGACCATAGCCAACCGACCACCTCTGTTACTCTACCTACCACCATCAACACCAGCAGCATCATCTACTCCGACCAAACACCCACCGACGACATCATAATGCCTCCACGATCTCCATCTGGCCACACCACCACCATCAAACACTACCACCACCACCAAGGGGCCACCACCATCAACAAACCCAACCACAACTAGCACCTACCACCACAACACTACCCGATTTCCCAACCACACCACACATCCTCACCTGAGCCCCCGCCGCCGAGCCATACCCTCCACGCCACCATTGATTGCGACCCTCGAGCCTAACCCCAGCGTCGTTGTGCCCTACTGACTTTCGTCGTGGTGATAGTCTTCATCGCAAGTTTCAGATCTAGTCGCCAGGCTCAGCTCTGCACTGCTGTAGATCTGACTGCTAACGTGCCGGCACCACCCTTGGTAAGCCACCGCTTTCCATCGAATCTTCCTTCCCGGCCACCCTTTTTTACCCCCTCTCCCTCTCTAGAGCTTTCCTCACTCTCTTCTCTCTATTTCTCTCTATCTCTAACCCTTTATCCGTTTCTTTCTCCATGTCACGCCCCAAGACCAGAATACTGGCAAGTAGGGACGGACATGGCCAGCTACGCAATACCAAAGTACCCCAATACTCTGAAATCATATATAAACTGTCAAGATATGGGGTTGCTTCTATAAGCCAACAGTCAATCCTAGGTTAAAACAGTCCTAGGTATCTCAATCACATACAATTATTCAAGGTACAAGAAGTATGATCATCAGAAATACAATAGTAAAGCGTCCCAAACCATATATACATGGATGATCATGAACCTAGTAATACAAAATGGAGAACTAGCAAGAGTATTAGTCATACATAATAGCTCTAGCTGCAGTCTAGAATACGCACATCATGTTTATGCCCGTAAGGTAAATGTCGAGGACCAAAACACGAGCTAAAAACGTGTTCGGAGGCTAAACATCACAAAAGAATAATATACATAACCAGTGGGAGAATAAAATGAGAATCCCACTTGGGTACTCTGGTGCTCTGGATGGTCACCGTCGAGTAGATGGTGCGGAAGATCCTCGGGATTCTCTATCAGATCTGGCCAAATAAAACCAGTGGGGTCAGACCCCCAATAGCAAGTACCACAAAGGAATCCAAACTATGAACTAAAACCAGCAATCACTAACATCAACAATTAGAGATACAAATGAGTAAGGGCATATCTAGACTCATGTACTACCAATGCACTTATCCCGAACATAGGAAGACAATAAGTAAGCATCTTGGAGCATAAAGTAATTATCATGTGACAAAATATAAAGTGTGGACTTTTGAATTAAATAGAGAACTTGTGACAGCTAAACCATGTGAGAGAAATGGTACATGCAAACATGTACGGTAAGTGGAACATGTGAGCATGTTAGATAACTGAGACTTGTGAACATGTAATAATTATATAGAAAGACAATGATAAGGGGACTTAGGAACTAATTCGGAAGTCTCTGGTCGTTGTATAGCCTAAAGATTATGTATAAAATGTGAGTACTAAATAGGATAAAAAGTGATAGGATAACTTAGGAACCATTCCGGAAGCCAAGTTACAATCCGTAAACCAAACAAGGACCGGGGTTGTAACCCTTCTCCTGAATAGAACTTTTTCTCCGACCATTTTTCGATGAAAGTAAGCATAAACCATAGTGTACTGAAATAAACATGCAGACACTGCCTAGACAAAACTAGACTGGACAGGACTGACTTCATCCATCAATCACGGCCAAGCAATGAGTACGGCTTGATACATTAGCTAACTAGGGTTATCACAAGCCTTGTTACTAGCATGATGCAATGAGGTATCCCTATGGACACAAGCCCTGCAGACTATACAGGTTATCCAGACGCAAGTTACAAGGATTTATAGTAGATACATCGTCCAAGAGACAAATGTATCCCATGTACATATAATAGTGGGTACATCGCCCAGGAGACAAATATATCCTAAGAGAGTTATTAAGTGACTTGGGGGTGCAACACATGACAGTGTGCATATTACTTGTTTCATGAAGTGCCCCACATGACAGTGGGCTGAAAATGTGCCCTACTCGTCGGCAGGCTATAAGTCCATCAGAGAAGGCGCCCAAATAACGGGATTGCTTGTAGCAGGAATACCTCCCTATATGAACTACTTGATCAATCTAGTCATTAATCCTAGCCAGATTCAGTATGAATACCTGACCATGGAAAATCAGGAATTCATGTCCTAGACATGATGTAATACAGAACATGTAGCTTGTACAAATACACTCAAGAGAAACACCCACGGTGTCCAAATCATTCATTACTTGTAAGCCAATAAAGCCGTCACAACAACATTCATGGTTCATGTCATGTCATATCATGTTACTTGTCTGGAGTGCACCACGACGGGTCACTATCATGTTAAGAGTACTTGTTAGGGGTACGCCACGACAGGCCACAATCATGTTAAGCAAAGAAGTGACATGCGACTTGAGTGCACCGCAACGGGTCACTATCATGTTAAGCAAAGAAGAAAGGCATTCATTATGAGTGCACCACAACGGGTCACTATCATGTTAAACAATCATAGACGTAAGAAAGCTTGTAGATAGATCTTGATAAAAGGTGCATCATAACATATGAGAAGAAATAAATGAGGAAACTACTTGGCCTAAAATACCAATTGAATCTGCGCTAGTGTTAAGGGTATGAGAGGGGTACAATCATTCTCTAACTGTACAATATTATCAAATCATGTTTAGAAATTCATTTATTAAATAAATATTAAGCTATTTAGTAGGGTCGTCGTAATTTAGGCCAAGATAGAAAATATGCAATATAATCATAAGCTCCATATCAAGAATGAAAGAAACTTGCATAAAATAGTTGGTAGCATATTCTTGAAGCCAAAAAAAAGATCTACAACTTTTATGTTGAGAGTTAGGAGAAATTCTGGCCATAAATCAGCCAAATAGGACATAAAACAGCCAAAACAGCCAAAATATACACTATACGGCACTATGCAAGTCATGCAGTACTATTCATCCATGCGGCACTATACAAGCCCGCGATACTATACAAGCCATACGGCACTATGCATCCATACGACACTATTCACCATGCGACACTATTCATCCATGCAGCATTATGCAAGCCTGTGGCACTAAGCAAGCCATACGGTACTATTCATTCTTGCAGCACTATTCATTTCTGCGGCACTATTCAACCATGCGGCACTATTCATCTATGCGATACTATTCATGCCTGTGGTACTATTCATATAGCACTATTCATCCATGTGATACTATTTATGCCTGTGGCACTATTCTTCCATGCGGCACTATTCATGCGGCACTATTCATCGTCCCTGCCAGATTCAGCACAGATGAACTAGAAAATGCTCAAATCTTATTTGGCCATAACTTCCTCAAAACAAGTCGAAATCTAACTTTTCAAAGGTCTATTTTGGGTAAAATTGAATTCTCTACAACATAGAAAAATCAAAACTTGAAAATAATAAAGTTTAGTATTCCAAAACCCAAGAAAACCAAAAAGGCTATAAATTTATATCTACAAAAATTTATCCACCAAAATAAAAAATACAAAGTTCTAAAGATGCTTAGAATCATATATGGAATAGTTTAGAACAAACAAAATAATATTCGTCAAACATTTGGTAAGATGTACTTGCCTTAGGTTGGAGGAAGATGAAGAGAAATGAAATAATAGAAGAGAGGGAGAGAGAGAGAGGAGTTGGGTTTTTATATAACACCCTTCTCATCTGAAACCAATCCAAACCAAGTTGAACAAACCCAAGTTAAACCAAGTCAAGATCAAACCAAGATTAGCTAGTTATGACAAGTCACAATATGGATCATAATTCCGTATACGTGTACTAAAAATACATAAAACGAAAAACGGAGGTGACAACTCTACCCACCTTAAAAGAATTTCGTTCTCGGAATTTTCTAAAGCTAGTCGAGCAAGATAACTAAAACAAAAGCTCAAGAAAATACAATCATCTCTATAAAATATAGCATGGCATATAAGTAAATAGAGGCAACTGTAATGTAAATAAATGCGTAAGTAATAACACAACCATAATCAAGAAGGACTGGAGGCATATGAATAAATATGTCTCCTGAGACAGTTGAGTAGGGACCAACGTCCTCGCTGGCCTACGCTGACTCCAAAATAGATAAGGTCAAGTCTCAAAGCAAGTCGGTACCAATGACTTAGTCTAAGATAAGACTCTACCCAGGATGTATCGTCATAGTCGATACCAATGAAGTTATCACATGCTTCGACTACGAAGACAAAAGAGTTGGGGATGAGATACTCGCCTTCACTCATCGAATAAATCAAGCCGGCCATTGTACTACATACGTGGATAGAATACAAGGTTGCCTGTAAGTACCCAAGATATATTGCCACTACTTGGCCTGCCACTGAAACACAAATCCCAAGAGAAGAACTAATAGAAGACCATGAAGATGGTAACTGAGACTCCCAAGGTATTACCCTCGTGCTGATACTAGAGCTACTCCTGGTACTGTGCATGCAACTGTGCTCTATACTGTCTAATCCTCTGAGCTTGCGATGGCGGTGGGTACTGTGCCAATGGTTGAACATCTAGTATTGGCCCTAGCTGCTCGTCCACTACTAGAGGCGATGACGGGGGTGACTGAAAGGATGGCAGTGGTCTATCTAGTATAGATGGTCATCTTCGAGATGTTGGGTATGGGCAAGTGCTAATTGAATGGTCCTCTACTCCACAGCGGAAGCATCGCCTATTGGCCGTCCGACAAACTGATCTAGAATGCCCTAACTTTCTACAATATGTACAGGCTCGTTCTGCCCAATACTGTTGCTGGTTTCTCAGCCTTGGAGCTTGCTCCTGTTAAACTGACGTTGGTGCCTGCTGGTTGGAAGGTTGGAAGGATGATGATCCACCTTAACATCTTCGGAGACAAATTCCTATTATATGGTCAGGTGAACCGCACGATAAACATAGAAAGTTAGCCCTTTGACAAGTAAGATGAGTACGCCCTTCCCTTCTACAGAAGGAACATACGACTGGTAACTCCTAGTGCTGGGGTGTATAGTTGTATGATGGTATTGGTGATGGACATCGGGGTAAAAAACCTGATACATACGGATGGTTCCTCTTACGACCCTCAGTTCTGGATGCGGTCCTTCTAGATCCATGCCCTTGCTCTCGTACTGCGTCCACAGTAGGTCGGGCTTGATATGCTGACTGCTGTACGACTGGTACTGGCTGGCTCTATTATACAATTCCTCTGGCTGCAAGTTCGCATCTTGAAATTCTTCAGGTATTACTTGCCCACTACGGTCTATCAACATTTTGATACTCTATTAGAGAACGAGGTCTCGTCATTACTGTGACTCCATCATTTCTTTGATAATCCTTACGAGTGCAGGTACATCAGGATGACCTGGTACTACCTCTTCTCGGACTGCTGATTGTACGGGCTGAGCTGGCTGATCGGGATGGACTGGCACCTCTTCTCTTGAGTCAACTCTCGACTCTCCATCTGAATGCTGAGACTGATCCTCCATAACTGGCCTAACAGAAGATTGCTGACCTGCCATTGGCAGAACCTAAATAAGATAATTGATAGAATTAGGAACAGTGCCCCTGAAAGTTAAATGACATAAGGATCAAATCGAGAGGATAGGAAGGATCAATGATCAAGGTAGATATCAGGTCAAAGGATCAGGGATATAGAATAATATGAAGGATATCAATAAAGGATAATCCTGATTGAGATATTTAAACATCAGTAACCCCCATATATCTGAAAAATCAGACCTGTATGGGCCACCACTAGAACCTATGTCACGCCCCAAGACCAGAATACTGGCAAGTAGGGACGGACATGGCCAGCTACACAATACCAAAGTACACCAGTACTCTAAAATTACGTATAAGCTATCAAGACATGAAGGTTACTTCTACAAGCCAACAGTCGATCCTAGGTTAAAACAGACCTAGGTATCTCAATCACATACAATTATTCAAGGTATAAGAAGTATGATCATCAGACAAACAATAGTAAAGCATCCCAAACCATATATACATGGATGATCATGAAGCTAGTAAAACAAAATAGAGAACTAGCAAGAGTATTAGTTATACAAGATAGCTCTAGCTGTAGTCTAGAATACGCACATCATGTTTATGCCTGTATACTAAATATCAAGGACCAAAACACGAGCTAAATATGTGCTCGAAGGCTAAACGCCACAAAAGAATAATTTACATAACCAGTGGAAGAATAAAATAAGAAACCCACTTGGGTACTCTGGTGCTCTGGATGGTCACCGTCGAGTAGATGGTGCAGAAGATTCTCTGGGCTTCTCTATCAGATCTGGCCAAACAAAACCAGTGGGGTCAGACCCCCAATAGCAAGTACCACAAAGGAAGCCAAACTATGAACTAAAATCAGTAATCACTAACATCAACAATTAGAGATACAAATGAGTAAGGGCAGATCGAGACTCATGCACTACCAATACACTTATCCCGAACATAGAAAGATAATAAGTAAGCATCTTGGAGCATAAAGTAATTATCATGTGACATAATGTAAACTGTGGACTTGTGAATTAAACAGAGAACTTGTGACATAGCTAAACCTTGTGAGAGAAATGGTAAATATAAACATGTACGGTAAGTGGAACATGTGAGCATGTTAGATAACTGAGACTTGTGAGCATGTAAGAATTATATAGAAAGACAATGAGAAGTGGACTTAGGAACTAATTTGGAAGTCTCGGATCATTGTATAGCCTAAAGATCATGTATAAAATATGAGTACTAAATAGGACGAAAAGTGATAGGATAACTTAAGAACCATTCCGGAAGCCAAGTTACAATCCGTAAACCAAACAAGGACCGGGGTTATAACCCTTCTCCTGAATAGAACTTTGTCTCCAACTATTTTTCGATAAAAGTAAGCATAAACCATAGTGTACTGAAATAAATATGCGGACACTGCCTAGATAAAACTAGACTGGACTGGACTGACTCCATCCATCAATCACGGCCAAGCAATGAGTACGGCTTGATACATTAGCTAACTAGGGTTATCACAAGCCTTGTTACTAGTAAGATGCAATGAGGTATCCCTACGGCCACAAGCCCTGCAGACTATCCAGGTTTTCCAGATGCAAGTTACAAAGATTTATAGTGGATACATCGTCCAGGAGACAAATGTATCCTATGTACATATAATAGTGGGTACATCGCCCAGGAGACGAATTGTAACACCCAGTTTTCCAGATGAGGTAATTTTAAAATTTTTTAATTATAATTATTAATTATTGATATTTATTTTATATTATAATTTTTGGTGATTTTTAATAATTTTTACACTATTTAAAAACTGGTTTAAGTCATGACTTGTGATTTTGACGTACTGCTAGTAAAACCCTAGAGACTGCATGACCTAGAGCCTAACCATGTCATTAGGATAATTAATTATTATTTTTAACCTAGGGGTAATTTGGTCATTTTAACTTATTTGAATTATTTGATGATTTATTGAATTGGTAAATTATAGTTTGACCTTGACTTGTTGAGACCTAGTAGACTAGCCTAGAAGCTAACCCTAGCCATGGTGACCCCAGTCTAACTTAGGTTAACCTACTTTTGGCCATTAGAAACTAATCCATGATTAGGAGGATTAGTTTAAGTGAATTTAAGTCATGGCTTATGGTTTCATGAAATGACTTATGGCTTAATGATTTGATTGATCATGACTTAATCCCATGGGCCATTTAGTAAACCCTAACCCTAATTATTGAGCCTATGACCAGCCACATAGGGATCCCCACCCTATATAAACACTTATTCATTAGGGCTTGCCTCTTTTATTTTATTCCAACACTTGGAGAAAGAGAGGTATTTTTCCCCCTTCCAAAAATTCTCATAAATCTATTTTTATTCCTTTTAAATCCTAGTTCCTTGCATTAGAGCTTAATTTTCTCCTATTTTCTGATTGTGGGGTTTAATCCCAGCTTTGGATCAATTTGGAGCTTTTGCCATCAAGAGGAAGAATCCCCCATTTGAAGCTTTTCCAAGCTTTTTTCATATATAGGTAATACCCTTTAAATTGATTTAAATTTTGGTTTTCTTTGCATTTAGGGCTAGATCTAGGAGTCCCCTAGGTGTTCCCGAAAATTGGGTAGATTTCGTGTCCGTTTGGTGTCCGTATCGGACACGTGTCTATGTGTTATTTAAGGTGTTTGTTGAAATGCCTGAATGGATTGAATGTTAATATTTTTTAAAACGAATTATATATTTGGATTGCTTATGAGATGTAGATTATGGATCTAGGTGACTGAGTCAATTTTTATGTGATTTTGTGTCAGTTTTAGGGCTTGGACACGCGGTACGACACTGTCGTGCAGTGCCCTGCTGCTCGACGTGTCGTGTGCGCTGGACATGAGACGTTTTGACATGATATTTTAGGGGAGGGTGCGAGCTATCACTGACACCTTGTATACCAATTTTGATACGAGTAGGTTGTGAGAAATCACACGCGTACGGGTTCTTCACTACACTGTACACACTGTAAATCCCTCTCTGATACACGAGTCAAACTCGGACACGACACGACTCTGACTCGATTCATGCACCCTTAGACCTAGCCCAAGACCTGCCCTAGCCATGTGCATGAGCACGAAACTCCTCGTGCCACGCATCGGGCTCTATCCTCTTAGACACCTCTGCACGAGGCAGCCCCAACTACCAGTTCTGAAGGTATGGGCATTTGAGTTCTTGGACACTTCGTGTCCCTATTCTCGGATACATTGGGATACATGGATGTATATGACATGTCCCCTTATCTGTACCCCTTGACACACGAAGGTTTAGTTGGGTTTTTGAATTGGTTTTAGTTTAAAAAGAGGGTTTTTCTGATACTTGTTTACTGAATTATTTTTGTTAAGATTAATGTACTCACCCAATTACTGAGAATTAACATAAAGATTCTTATTTTTAGCTAGATTTAAATTGCTATAGAATTCATAATTTGTGTTAGTTAGTTCAATATGGACACATCTCCACACTGTCATTGTTTCATGAGATTAAAACACTGTTTCTTATATATATTCACAATGTGTTCCTGTTCTCTGTGAACGAAGAACTAAACCTATGATACTCACACACACCACTGCACTTGTTGGACACTGATACGACCGACCCCTAGACTCATGTATACACACATTCACTGCCTCACACTACCATACTGCAATTTCTCTAATACATTGACATGCCTGCACATACTTTACAGGAACCCTTATCATGGTCTTTGACACACTCTTTACACACATTGACACATCCTATTTCACTGTTGATGAGTTCCTAGTACACTAGACACTGACACACTGTTATACTTGTACTGTCCTGCATTTGATTTAGATCAGTCCTTTGAATCATCTTGTATCAGCAATGACCTTACTTGGGCATTAGTTCAGTTTATATCATGTAGCTGTCCTGCACTCCTTCACTAATCACATTATCTATATAACTTTATTAGTTCAGTCCCCTTATGACAGTCCATCTCCCTTGATATGTAATCCAGTCCCTATTTCCCATTTGTTCAGTCCCAAGCCTCATAGAGTAGCAGTTATTAGTTTTGAGAGTTAGGAGGTTAGTCAGGGTTAGATTTAGTATCAAAAATTTATATGGGGATGTTGTATCAGAGTTTTGTTGAGTATCAGTTAGTATAAATAAATGTGGGTTGAGTGAGTAGAAGGAAAATTGGACATGGGTTGGTGTACCATTGGATATTGGGTTGTATCTGAGACTAGGTGTATGGTTTGGCCCGGGTTATCTTGCCTAGGCCAGTGGCTTTGCATTGCGAGCAATGCAGCACTTGGCATTGCCTTAGCAGCAGCCATCGCATTAGCAGTGTATGCAATACCAGCAGCAAGCATTGGCTGCAGGAAATGCAGGCAGCAGTGGCATTGCCTTGTGGTATGGCTGCAGGCATTGCTTTGCAGCAACATGTGCAGTAGGCAGGCAGGCCAGGAGAAAATGGCTGAGATTTCAGAGAAATATCAGGGAGGGTGAGATCCTAGTATTGGGTTATTGTATGTATTGATATATATTAGGATGGGGTTCCAGTTTTTGTAGTGGGTTAGAAATGTAGGGAAGGGGGGTCTAGTTGCATTCAGTTGAGGTAGAGGGATAACTTGAGTGGTTAGTAGCAGGAATGTGTGTCTTGCATCCTTGTATAAGTCTGGATAACCTATATTAGGTGTCAATAGAATATAAAAGGAGGCTTGAGTGTGGGTTAGGCCTTAGTGTTCATCCTTGAGGATGTACTGCCATCTAATGTGTGTCCTGCAACAATGGTCCACTATCCTCCTCTTTAGAGTATTGCTCCATTCCATTTTACCTATAGGTATAGCATATAGTCATATGTGTATATATATATGTTAGTTTATGATGTGTAAATATTGTGTGTGGGTATCACTTAGTGTCTAAATGTCCATATATCTATCTATCCATTTGTTGCCTATCTATCTATCTATCTATTTATATATCTAATTTTGTATATATTACCTAAATACCTATCTATGTGTATATATATCAGGTTATAGCTATTGGGTATACATACATTATGAGATTAGATATTGGTAGCGATAAGGGATGGACTAGTACCCTTGGTATACTAAGGGAACATGATAAATACATAGGTTGAGGAAGCTAGGTTTTGAACTTAGACTTTGAGGACCCATTAGACTAGTTGACCATTGACCAAGAATTGACCAAAAGATTCAAGTTTGACTGAATTGACTAGAGTTGACCCAGAGTTGACCTAGTTTGACCTTGACCTAGTTTGACCTAGACAGTTGAGCAGGTTTGACTTAGAGTTGACTTTGACCTAGATTGACCTAGAAATCATGTAGATTGCATCATAAATATCATTGTCTTATTTTAAACACATTATAACCTGTACTATTCTATTTAGGACATTGTGACTCTGGTGCAGACATCTGATATTATACTACTCTTTTCTGAGTAGCAGGCGAGTACATTCTCTGATAGTTCTCTCATTTATTTGTCAATTACTGTACTTCAGTTCTAGTTAGCTGTATGTGATTCTCTGTTACAAACACGTATTGTTATTACTGAATCCATGTATACGACACACATACTTACTCGTCTTACCTCTATTATTCGAATCACCATACGAATCACTATTCGAACCACCTATTCGTATCTTCATGTGCTGGTTGGACTTGTATTCGTCTTATGTGTTGGATTATGGATTCATCTTGTATTAGACTGGGCGGGGAAATACTGATTAGACATGTGAACATTTCCACTATTCGAACCAACCCCTGTGAATGATATTCGAACGATAGCCATCCCACAGTTGGCCAGGTGTGCGGTGTGCCGTATTACGCTTAGCCGTTTACATGTCTATCTCAGTATTTTAAAACACACTTAGAGAATTTATTCGAATCATTGTTAGAACATCATGTGAATCATTATTCGTATCACCTTATTAGAACAATGATTAGAATCACATTC
This sequence comes from Iris pallida, assembly GCA_029216955.1. NCBI lineage: Eukaryota > Viridiplantae > Streptophyta > Magnoliopsida > Asparagales > Iridaceae > Iris > Iris pallida. The sequence continues at coordinate 4,400,435 of JANAVB010023996.1, read as the reverse complement.
GACTCATCTTGTATTAGACTCACATTGGAGATACACTTGTCTATATTTACTGTTTGGACTTATACCCTGTTACTCTAGTTCAGCTAGTTCTATTTTTACAGACCTTGTTGCCATGATTCTTCTTTTATTTAGTTACTTACTTTTCTTGTACTTTATCTGTCTTTTTTTACCATCACCTGAATATAAACTGCCATATTCATCAATACAACTGTCTATAACTGTTTTATAGTTCTCTGTCATTTACTTGGATTTTCTAGATGAGATGTGCTCGTTCCTGTCCTGACTGGACCTGTTGTAAATTATACAGATGATTGCCCTGAGGACACATGCCCTACATATTACAGACCAGGAGATGGCTTAGCTACCTATGGCCCCGACACTCAGGAGTGATCGGGAGATTAGCTAGTTATTTTGTTTAGCTTTCATGTTTTGGAACTAGAATTGTATATAAGTTGAGTTATGTAGTTGAGATTGTCAGATTATATTATTTAGTTGTTGATTTTATTTCTGTTATTTAGTCTTAGTTATGATCTTCTGTGCTATCATATCGTGCTTAGAATGTGACTGAGATTATATTATATCTATACTTGTCCTCTGTTCGGAGTTGATATTTTGACAAGTATATTATATAATTCCGTGATTGGTTGGTTAGATAGTGACCTAGAACATCGTTCTACCGCCGACACTATGTCGTAGGCTGGGCGTTGTTACGCTCTTGTACCCTTACAGTGGGTGCGGGTCGTGACATGTTTTTAGTGGTGGCCCATGCAGGTCGAGAGTCGCATTAGTGCGATATCGGGATAGTACGGCGACTTAGTTGTACTGCTGCGAACCTGCTATAGGATTGAGAGATAGGCTTTAACGGAGAGGTACTCAATCACATTAGGAAAAATTCTACTTCAATTCATGCCATCTATACATCTTGCTGATTTGTCATCCTTGAAAATTTACTGTCCTCCCTTAATTTATCGCTTCTATCTCAGTATTGATTCATTGTTTGATCTGTCTCCAGGATGGTCGAGACTAGATCCCATCGCTCCGGACCGAGGGACACTGCTGAGAGGTCTGCCACCTCTCGTCTTGTGCAGCCAGCCCCCGATACCGTGGCACCAGTTCAGCCAGCAGGGGTAGGTGTTTCAGCTGCCTTTGGAGGAGCCCCTCCACCAGTGCACAGACAGAGCCCGGTTATACCAGAGATGCCCTTTCAGCAGCCACCACCTACAAGATATGTGGATATGACACAGATGTTTGCCTAGTTCCAGCAGTTTATGGACCGACAGCAGGCCCGACAGGACAGAGGCATGGAGTTGGCCCTTACGGCAGTCGCAGCTCGACCAGTGATCCAGCAGCCGAGGACACCAGGGATAGAGCAGTTCCAGAAGGTGAGCCCCAGAGACTTCCTGGGGACAAAAGGGATTTTATATGCTGACGAGTGGATCGAGCATATAGAGGAGATCTTCCGCCTGGCCCGGATACCGACAGATCTCCAGATAGAGGCAGCAGCTAGCCGGATACGAGATCTTGCTCGCACCTGGTATCAGTCAGACCCCAGGGTGGGGGTAGTTAGACAGTCCTGGGAGGAGTTCAAGGGCTTCTTCAAGAAGAAGTTCTTTCCAGATTCAGCGCTTCGAGCCTTAGAGTCGCAGTTCGAGAGCTTAGTTCAGGGGAGCCTGTCAGTAAAGGAGTACGCTGGAGAGTTCGGCCGCCTCGTAGATTCGTAGAGGGTTTGAGAGAGACGGCGAAGACCCAGAGGTTCCGGAAGGGTCTGGTCAAGGTAGTCAAGTCCTTGACCAAGGGCAACAGGGATGCCACTTTTGAAGAGATTTTAACGGGAGCCTTATTGGCTGAGGATGATCTTGAGCTTAGGCTCAAGAGGGGGCGAGACCCAGTTAGGGACAGCAGCAGTGGAGGCCAGGCCAAGAGGCCTCACGTACAGATTCAGCAGATGCAGGCACCGGTAAGAGTACAGCAGGTACAACATCAGCCTAGAGGGCAGGACCGTACGGTGCAGACTTGTGCTTACTGCAAGAGGGCAGGGCACGTTTGGGAGACTTATTATAGGAGGCAGAAGGTTTGTCTGTTCTGTGGATCCGTTGCTCATCAGGTCAGGGATTGCCCTACTGCACCCATATATGACGGAGCACCGGGTCAGAGAGAGGGAGCTAGGCCACTTGTAGCGCAGCACCATGCCTAGAAGGGTGGAGTTTTTGTGATGTCAGCCAAGGAGACTGACGTTGCAGGTGATGGATTAGCAGGTTTGATCTTCTTATTCTTCCTTCCCACTTTCATGTGTAATTTCCCTTAGTACCTGCCAGGATATTGCTTGTGATTGCTGGATAGTGTAGCTACCCTGTTCGAGACTGTGGAATCACGACCAGTAGGAGTATATTGCATGTTATCTATCGACTTTGATTGATTGGGGGTTGACCTAGTAAGGATACGATCATTTTAATTTCGAGGACGAAATTTTTCTAAGGAGGGTAGGATTGTAACACCCAATTTTCCAGATGAGGGTAATTTTGAAATTTTGTAATTATAATTATTAATTATTGATATTTATTTCATATTATGATTTTTGGTGATTTTTAATAATTTTTACACTATTTAAAAATTGGTTTAAGTCATGACTTATGATTTTAACGTGCTGCTAGTGAAACCCTAGAGACTGCATGACCTAGAGCCTAACCAAGTCATTAGGATGATTAATTATCATTTTTAGCCTAGGGGTAATTTGGTCATTTTGACTTATTTGAATTATTTGATGATTTATTGAATTAGTGAATTCTAGTTGACCTTGACTTGTTGAGACCTAGTGGACTAGCCTAGAAGCTAACCCTAGCCATGGTGACCCCAGTCTAACTTAGGTTAACCTACTTTTAGCTATTAGAAACTAATCTAGGATTAGGAGGATTAGTTTAAGAGAATTTAAGTCATGGCTTATGGTTTCATGAAATGACTTATGGCATAATGATTTGATTGATCATGACTTAAGCCCATGGGCCACTTTATAAACCCTAACCCTAATTATTGAGCCTATGACCAGCCACATAGGGATCCCTACCCTATATAAATATTTATTTATTAGGGCTTGCCTCTTTTATTTCATTCCAATACTTGGAGAAAGAGAGGTATTTTTTCCCCTTCCAAAAATCTCCATAAATCCATTTTTATTCCTTTTTAATCCTAGTTTCTTCCATTAGAGCTAATTTCCTCCTATTTTCTGATTGTGGGGTTTAATCCCAGCTTTGGATCAATTTGGAGCTTTTGCCATCTAGAGGAAGAATCCTCCATTTGAAGCTTTTCCAAGCTTTTTGTACATATAGATAAAATCCTTTAAATTGATTTAAATTTCTGTTTTCTTTGCATTTAGGGCTAGATCTAGGAGTCCCCTAGGTGTCCCCAAAATTTGGGTGGATTTCGTGTCCATTTTGTGTCTATATCGGACACGTGTCTATGTGTTATTTAAGGTATTTGTTGAAATGCCTCAATGGATTGAATGTTAATGTTTTTCAAAACAAATTATATATTTGGATTGCTTATGAGATGTAGATTACGGATCTAGGTGACTGAGTCAATTTTTATGTGATTTTGTGTCGGTTTTAGGGCTTGGACACGCTACACGACACTGTCGTGCAGTGCCCTGCTGCTCGACGTGTCGTGTGCGCTAGACACGACATATTTTGATATGATATTTTAGGGGAGGGTGTGGGCTATCACTGACACCTTGCACACCAATTTTGAGGTGAGTTCGTCGAGTAGGTTGTGAGAAATCACATGCGCACGGGTTCTTCACTACACTGTACACACTGTAAACCCTCTCTGATACACGACTCCAACTCGGACACGACACGACCCAACTCGATTCAGGCACCCTTAGACCTAGCCCTAGACCTACCCTAGCCACATGCATGAGCACGAGATTCCTCGTGCCACGCATCGGGCTCTATCCTTCTCGACACCTCTACACGAGGCAGCCCCAACTGCCAGTTCTGAAGGTATGGGCATTTGATTTCTTGGACACTTCGTGTCCCTATTCTCGGATACATTGGGACACATGGATGTGCATGACATGTCCCCAAGTCTGTACCCCTTGACACACGAAGGTTTAGTTAGGTTTTCGAATTGGTTTTAGTTTAAAAAGAGGGTTTTTCTGATACTTGTTTACTGAATTATTTTTGTTGAGATTAATGTTCTCACCCAATTATTAAGAATTAACATAGAGATTCTTATTTTCAGCTAGATTTAAATTGCTATAGAATTTATTATTTGTGTTGGTTAGTTCAATATGGACACATCTCCATACTGTCATTGTTTCCTGAGATTAAAACACTGTTTCTTATATATATTCACACTGTGTTCCTGTTCTCTGTGAACGGAGAACTAAACCTATGATACTCACACACACCACTGCACTTGTTTGATACTGATACGACCCCTAGACTCATGTTTACACACATTCACTGCCTCACACTACCATACTGCAATTTATCTAATACATTGACATGCCTTCACACACTTTACAGGAACACTCACCATGGTCTTTGACGCACTCTTTACACACATTGACACATCCCATTTCACTGTTGATGAGTTCCTAGTATACTAGACACTGACACACTGTTATACTTGCACTGTCCTGCATTTGATTTGGATCAGTCCTTTGAATCATCTTGTATCAACAATGACCTTACTTGGCCATTAGTTCAGTTTATATCATGTAGCTGTCCTGCACTCCTTCACTAATCACATTCTCTATATAACTTTATTAGTTCAGTCTCCTTATGACAGTCCATCTCCCTTGATATATAATCCATTCCCTATTTCCTATTTGTTCAGTCCCAAGCCTCATAGAGTAGCAGTTATTAGTTTTGAGAGTTAGGAGGTTAGTCAGGGTTAGATTTAGTATCAGAAATTTATATGGAGATGTTGTATCAGAGTTTTGTTGGGTATCAGTTAGTATAAATGAATGTGGTTTGAATGAGTAGAAGGGAAATTGGACATGGGTTGGTGTACCATTGGATATTGGGTTGTATCTGATACTAGGTGTATGGTTTGGCCCGGGTTGGCTTGCATAGGCCATTGGCTTTGCATTGCGAGCAATGCAGCACTTGGCATTACCTTAGCAGCAGCCTTGGCATTAGCAGTGTATGCAATACCAGCAGCAAGCATTGGCTGCAGGAAATGCAGGCAGCAGTGGCATTGCCTTGTGGTATGGCTGTAGGCAGTGCTTTACAGCAGCATATGCAGTAGGCAGGCAGGCCAGGGGAAATGGCTGAGATTTCTGAGAAATATCAGGGAGGGTGAGATCCTAGTATTGGGTTATTGTATGTATTGATATATATATTAGGATGGGGTTCCAGTTTTTGTAGTAGGTTAGAAATGTAGGGAAGGGGGGGTCTAGTTGCATTCAGTTGATGTAGAGGGATAGCTTGAGTGGTTAGTAGCAGGAAAGTGTGTCCTGCATCCTTGTATAAGTCTGGATAACCTATATTAGGTGTCAATAGAATGAAAAGGGAGGCCTGAGTGTGGGTTAGGCCTTAGTGTTCATCTTTGAGGATGTACTGCCATCTAATGTGTGTCCTGCAACAGTGGTCCACTATCAACCTCTTTAGAGTATTGCTCCATTCCATTTTACCTATAGGTATAGCATATAGTCATATGTGTATACATATATGTTTGTTTATGATGTGTAAATATTGTGTGTGGGTATCACTCTATATATCTATCTATCCATTTGTTGCCTATCTATCTATCTATTTATATATCTAATTTTGTATATATTACCTAAATACCTATCTATGTGTATATATATCAGGTTATAGCTATTGGGTTTGCATACATTATGAGATTAGATATTGGTAGCGATAAGGGATGGACTAGTACCCTTGGTATACTAAGGGAACATGACAAATACATAGGTTGAGGAAGCTAGGTTTTGAACTTAGACTTTGAGGACCCATTAGACTAGTTGACCATTGACCAAGAATTGACCAAAGGATTCAAGTTTGACTGAATTGACTAGAGTTGACCCAGAGTTGACCTAATTTAACCTTGACCTAGTTTGACCTAGACAGTTGACTAGGTTTGACTTAGAGTTGACTTTGACCTAGATTGGCCTAGAAATCATGTAGATTGCATCATAAACATCATTGTCTTATTTTAAACATATTATAACCTGTACCGTTCTATTTAGGACATTGTGAATCTAGTGCTGACATCTGATATTATACTACTCTTATCAGAGTAGCAGACGAGTACATTCTCTGATAGTTCTCTCATTTATTTGTCAATTACTGTACTTCAGTTCTAGTTAGTTGTATGTGATTCTCTGTTACAAACACTATTGTTATTACTGAATCCATGTATACGACACACATACTTACTCGTCTTACCTCTATTATTCGAATCACCATACGAATTACTATTCGAACCACCTATTCGTATCTTCATGTGCTGGTTAGACTTGTATTCGTCTTATGTGTTGGATTATGGATTCATCTTGTATTAGACTGGGCGGGAAAATACTGATTAGATGTCTATCTCAGTATTACCCTTAGCCGTTTACATGTCTATCTCAGTATTTTAAAACACACTTGGAGAATTTATTCGAATCATTTTTAGAACATCATGTGAATCATTATTTGTATCACCTTATTCGAATCACCTTATTAGAATAATGATTAGAATCATATTCGACTCATCTTGTATTAGACTCACATTGGAGTTACACTTGTCTACATTTACTGTTTGGACTTATACCCTGTTACTCTAGTTCAGCTAGTTCTATCTTTACAGTCCTTGTTGCCATGATTCTTCTCTTGTTTAGTTACTTACTTTTTTTGTACTTTATATGTCTTTCTTACTATCACCTGAATATAAACTACCATATTCATCAATATAACTGTCTATAACTGTTTTATAGTTCTCTGTCATTTACTTGGGTTTTCTAGATGAGATGTGCTCGTTCCTGTCCTGACTGGACCTGTTGTAAATTTTACAGATGATTGCCCTGAGGACACATGCCCTACATATTACAGACCAGGAGATGGCTTAGCTACCTATGGCCCCAACACTCTGGAGTGATCGGGAGATTAGCTAGTTGTTTTGTTTAGCTTTCATGTTTTAGAACTGGAGTTGTATATAAGTTGAGTTATGTAGTTGAGATTGTCAGATTATATTATTTAGTTGTTGATTTTATTTCTGTTATTTAGTCTTAGTTATGATCTTCTGTGCTATCATATCGTGCTTAGACTGTGATTGAGATTACATTATATCTATACTTGTCCTCCGTTCGGAGTTGATATTTTGACAAGTACATTATATAATTGCGTGATTGGTTGGTTAGATAGTGACCTAGAACAGCGTTCTTGTAACACCCAGTTTTCCAGATGAGAGTAATTTTAAAATTTTATAATTATAATTATTATTTAATGATATTTATTTCATATTATGATTTTTAGTGATTTTTAAATTATTTTAAACTATTTAAATTTATGACTTGTGGTTTTGACGTTTTGCTAGTGAAACCCTAGAGACTGTTTGACCTAGAGCCTAACCATGTGATTATGATATTTTAATGTCATTTTTGGCCTAAGGATATTTTTGCATTTGACCTCTTTGAATTATTTTGATATCATTTTATTATTTATGATATTGTTTTGGGGTTATTTGAGTCGGGTTCGAATTTAAACTCAATCCGACTTGAAACGGGGACCCGGGGGTAGTTTGACTCTAGTGGGACCCACACACTAGTTAGGCATGGCCCACATAATATTAAATTTAGTCCACATGATAGAAATATTTTAGTTAGAGGTTAGACTAATTATTATGGATAAGGTTAGTGTGATTAGAGACTTTAGAATGACTAATTTAGCCCCAACCAATTAGCCCTTTCCTAATACTCATAGAATAGGTTAGTGGGGGCATTTTGGACCTTACCATAATAGGACAAATAGCCCCATATGGCCAGCCACTTTGGGAGAGGATAGGCTCAAGTTTATTTCATTATTCTCATCCACACTCTCTCTCTTGTTCTTCTCCAAATTCCTAGAGAGAAATCCCTAGCAATTTCTCCACCAAATCCTTCCATTTCGCCACCAAATCTTCTTTTTTCCTTCTCCATTCTAGCCAAGGAGGAAGCTATCCAAGTTTGGGAGGATTCGGAGCTCGTTCGTGTCCTTTTGGAATCTCTACGTGTCGGTGTCGCTCCGGGAAGGCTTCACTTCGATTCGATCTACCGGGAGGTATAAATCCCTTCTTCTTTTCATTTTCTTATGCATATAGGTCTATTTTGAACCCATAGGAATGAACCCCATGGTTGCATCTCCATTTGTGTCCATTTCGTGTCTATTTGGAGGTCATAGGAGTGTCCTTTGTGTTGTGGTTGTGTCCATGTGGGAAAATCCCAAATTTGGGCACACTATGTGTTGTTGTTATGTATGAATGAATTATTATATGTTTAATCTCATATTTTTGTATTGGAGATGTGTTTTATAGTGTCTCATATATATATATATTATTGTAGAGAGTGAGTTCTTGATATATTATGTTATATACTTGTGTTCTTTTGTCTCAAACTACCCAAATCCGTCATGATTTTTATCCACGTTTTTAATTTCAGCCCTAACTTTGAAATGTCATAACTTCTAGCTTAAAGCTCGGTTTAATCTCCTATTTTTTTTATAAGAAGCGTATTAAAGTTAGCTTTCCAAAAACATGTATTAATAGGCCTAATTCTTTCTGTAACTTTCTGGAGAATTATTTGAGTGTCAGCTGTACGAAAGACAAATGCGTACTCGGTGTTTTCGCAATTTCGGGAGTTTCCGGAAACGAAAATGCGATCCGTTTGAAGTTTTGGAAAGCTAACACATAGATCTATAACATACTTTAATCCTAGATTTTAATTCATGCTGAGATGGTACAGTATTGATTATTAGTAGGAGTTACTATTCGGCATATGCATTTTGTGCACCCTTGTGTGTAATATAATGTTCTATTTGATTTTAACCCATGTTAATGTATATACATTATGTAATTAACTAGAGAATGCAAGCATGAGTAAATGTTTAAATAAATGATGTATGAGGTGTAAGTATCCTATCTAATGTAAGCATGTATAAGTATGGCTTGTAATGAATATGTAGGTTCCATAGTATGTAATGTATGTTGCATATAGTGGTGCAAGAGAATAAATGAATGATGAATGAATGCAAGCATGAATGTAATATAATAATAGATGTAATATATGTAGCCTTGTTAGGAATAAAACTAGAATTTAGTTTTGTTTCACTAAATAAGAGATACATGAGAACTCATATATGTGAATGTTAACTTCCTATTGACACTTTGCTACACAACTGTCATGCCTCACTATCACTCCACACACAATGCACACTACACTATATAACCCTCATACCCTCACTCATTGACACTCTCACTCATACATTGCCGAACACTCATTCCATGATAACACACACATGTTCTTGTGCACTTTCATGACACACACACACCCCCATGAACACATACACATGCTCTTCTCTCTCTCTCTATATATATACTATACATGGCTAAATGTGTTAATGTGGTAAATAGAGTTTTCCTATAGTTATATATACATATACGTGATATAGGGCCTAGTGTTGAATTCTCTTTTCATGTACACCTCCATGTTCACACATACACATAGCTTTACATGTTAGCTTCCTTTCTCTTATGTATAATATTGAATGTGATGGCTTGTGTTTGGCTTGTATAGCCTTGTGATTGGTGTGTGATTGCTAGACTAGACTTGGTTAGGCTAAGTGAGACTTATTAGACTTGTTGGGCTAGGATTTGACCTAGTTGACCTAGTTTGACTAGTCTAGTTGACTGGAGTTGACCAAGTGTTGACTTTAGTCTAGTTTGACCTAGACATCATGCAGATGTATTGTAGATTATATTTATCATTTCCTGTGTACATCTTGACTTGTGTTGCTCTAACTAGGAGTCAGGTACCTCATCTCGGACAGTACATTTACTTCAGACATTCAGATACGAGGCGAGTACATTCTCTGACTGTTTCATACTTATCTGGATTTATATTCTTACTCTAGATTACTGTACTTGATGCTGAGACCATCATTATCACGGATTGGTACTATACGGATCTTCTTCTGAGATGTTATCTCCTTGTATTCACTAAATACATATTGTGATGTGCGTTTCACTTACATATTGTATTTATTGAATACCCTTATCATTGTACACTCATTATGCATAGTGTACTCTTATTATCACATTGAGCCATTGTACAAGCCATTGTAAAAGCTAACGTAACTGAATTGGATCCTTGTGTATTGATTGGGGAGGGAGAGTAAAAATGGTTATGTGATCAATCCTATTGTATAAGAAATTGTATATGTCCATTGTACACCCACGTACAAAGGAGTCCTATTTTATTGTATAACCTAACCCATTTACATAACCATATTGTGCTCTAAATCATATGTTGCTTACAGTTCTTACTTATCATATATAGATATTTTCCATTATCAAATCTCTGCTGTTTTCATATACATTCTTCTTTTAGCGATTCATGTACCTTACTCTATTGCATGCTTTATATTTCCTAACATGATATGAACTGCGTGAGATATTTTGTGCTCGCTCCTGTCCTGACTGGACCTGTTGAAAATTTTACAGAGGATGATGAGGAACCCTGCACCTTTACTTGGAGTTTGCCAAGTTGACACTCGCAACCTGGACACCTGGAGAGGTTCAGGCAGCTGCTCAGGATGATACCTTGTATAGTGTAGATAGCTTAGACTGTCCTTTCTTTTCATGTTTAACTGTTGTCTTTATTTTCAGAGTTGTATATTTTATAGATGTTGAGATTTGTTATTTATTTCTGCTGTACCTCAGTTGAGGATTTCTTATCTATTTCCATCGTGCTACATTCTGCCTTAGATTGTGATTGAGTTGTACCTCTGTGTTGGCCTCCTTTTGGAGAGTATATTCATATTATATAGTTATAGTTCATGACCTAGAATAGCGTTCTACCGCCGATATTGCGGCGTAGGCTGGGCGCTATTACGTACTTGTACCCTCCCGGTGGGTGCAGGTCGTGACACGTTTTTAGTGGTGGCCCATGCAGGTCGAGTTTATGTAGTGGTATTCGAACTAGAGTATCACTACAGCCTGCAGCAGGTTTAGGATTATTTTTAGAGGTACTCAATCACATTAGGAAAAACTCTTAATCAGATTCCTTTGTCTAAAATTGTTGCTTATTGACTTCCCTTGAATATAAACTGTCCTCCTTTGAATTTTTGCTTCATTCTCAGAAATTGCTCCATATTTTGATCTGTTTTCATGATGGTTATGAAGACACGATCTTATCATTTCGGTTCGGGGGATACTATCGAGAGGCTGGCCACCTCTCGTCCTGTTCATCAGCGCCTCGAGACCGCAGCTCCTGTAGTGCCGACTCAGGTTGGCGTTTCTGCTATATTGGAGGTGTACCTCCGTCTGTACAGAGACTTTTTCCTTCATTTTCGGTTTCTCTCAGCAGCAGCGATTCATGCAGCATCAGCAGCAGAGATTTGTGCAGTATCAGCATCAGGCAGGAGGAAACCAGCAGGGCAAGCTATTGTCAGAACAGTCGAGGATGCACAGACCGTTGGAGATCTTGCTACAAGTTCCGTTCTTCTCAATTCCATTCCCGCAATTGTCTTTTATAATTACCTTGAAATCCGATTCCATCTGTTCCTTTTTGATTGATTAATTTTGTCATGTTACTCTTTTGTTGTGTTTGTTTTTCTTCTGAAAAAATCATATGGGCTAGGTCGCCTAAATCATAAAATCTAGAATCCTCGATAATCGTGTTAGTTGGCATAGTGAGGACATGTAGTCAGATTTTGGATGTATTCTCGGGTATGGAAATTTAACGTTTTCGCCGTCGCATGCGACTATACGAAAATTTTAAATACCATGAACCTAGAGGAACATACCTTAGTCAAGGACTCTGTGATTATCGTAGCCTTGCTCACTAGCATGATGAAGACTCTGGACAACATGATTTTGGACAGACGCATATGATTAGCAGATGGTATCTTGAGAAGGTTTAAAATATCATACCCTTTTTGTTGTTATAAATGACTTAGGAGTAGGGATATTTAGATTGTAGAGCTTGTTCCTAGGTAGTTCCTTCATAGTATATAGATATGGTGACTTGTAGAGTGTCTGTACCCTAGAGGTGATAGTTAGCATTGGTGCTAGAATAGTAACCCATTGCAGATAATTCTCTATTATTATGATACCAACCAGTTACGTATAGGATGTTAGTATGCCATACAACCTTGATGATTATTTATTATTTTCCTTTACCCTTCCAGTAAGGCACCCAGTAACCAGAGCCTGCCCTTGAGCATAGTTGTAGTTTCACCTAGGACTAAGAGGTATATATATATATATATGATATACTTAGGATATATGTGATGGGTTGTTGTTCTTGAGCATATATATATATATATATATATATATATATATGGTATTTGGGATTGGTGTGCTTAGCTTGTGTGTAATTAGTTATGGGTGACTTGATAGGATTTGAAAGTTAAGAGCTAGTCTATTATAGAGTTTTCTTTGCTAATCCCTAGTTGCCAACACTAGGTAGCTAGCATAGGTAAAAGTCCTAAGAAGTTGACCAGCTGATGACCAAGTACTAGGATGTTGAGGAAATTGACTAGTGATTGACCCTTGTCTATGTTCGGCCTAGAAAAGGGTACGATCATCTTAATTTTGAGAACGAAATTTTTATAAGGTGGGTAGGATTGTAACACCCAGTTTTCCAGATGAGGGTAATTTAAAATTTTATAATTATAATTATTATTTAATGATATTTATTTCATATTATGATTTTTAGTGATTTTTAAATTATTTTAAACTATTTAAATTCATGACTTGTGGTTTTGACGTTTTGCTAGTGAAACCCTAGAGACTGTTTGACCTAGAGCCTAACCATGTGATTATGATATTTTAATGTCATTTTTGGCCTAAGGATATTTTTGCATTTGACCTCTTTGAATTATTTTGATATCATTTTATTATTTATGATATTGTTTTGGGGTTATTTGAGTTGGGTTCGAATTTCAACTCAATCCGACTTGAAACGGGGACCCGGGGGTAGTTTGACTCTAGTGGGACCCACACACTAGTTAGGCATGGCCCACATGATATTAAATTTAGTCCACATGATAGAAATATTTTAGTTAGAGGTTAGACTAATTATTATGGATAATGTTAGTGTGATTAGAGACTTTAGAATGACTAATTTAGCCCAAACAAATTAGCCCTTTCTACTCATAGAATAGGTTAGTGGGGGCATTTTGGACCTTACCATAATAGGACAAATAGCCCCATATGGCCAGCCACTTTGGGAGAGGATAGGCTCAAGTTTATTTCATTATTCTCATCCACACTCTCTCTCTCTTGTTCTTTCCCAAATTTCTAGAGAGCAATCCCTAGTAATTTCTCCACCAAATCCTTCCATTTCGCCACCAAATCTTCTTCTTTCCTTCTCCATTCTATCCAAGGAGGAAGCTATCCAAGTTTGGGAGGATTCGGAGCTCGTTCGTGTCCTTTTGGAATCTCTACGTGTCGGTGTCGCTCCGGGAAGGCTTCTCTTCGATTCGATCTACCGGGAGGTATAAATTCCTTCTCCTTTTCATTTTCTCATGCATATAGGTCTATTTTGAACCCATAGAAATGACCCCCATGGTTGCATCTCTATTTGTGTCCATTTCGTGTCTATTTGGAGGTCATAGGAGTGTCCTTTGTGTTGTGGTTGTGTCCATGTGGGAAAATCCCAAATTTGGACACACTATGTGTTGTTGTTATGTATGAATGAATTATTATATGTTTAATCTCATATTTTTGTATTGGAGATGTGTTCTATAGTGTCTCATATATATATATATTATTGTAGAGAGTGAGTTCTTGATATATTATGTTATATACTTGTGTTCTTTTGTCTCAAACTACCCAAATCCGTCATAATTTTTATCCACGTTTTTAATTTCAGCCCTAACTTAGAAGTATCATAACTTCGAGCTCAAAGCTCGGTTTAATCTCCTGTTTTTTGAAAAGAAGCGTATTGAAGTTAGCTTTCCAAAAACATGTATTAATAGGCCTAATTCTTTCTGTAACTTTCTGGAGAATTATTTGAGTGTCAGCTGTACGAAATACAAACGCGTACTCGGTGTTTTCGCGATTCCGGGAGTTTCCGGAAACGAAAACGCGATCCGTTTGAAGTTTCGAAAAGCTAACACATAGATCTATAACATATTTTAATCCTAGATTTTAATTCATGCGGAGATGGTACAGTATTGATTATTAGTAGGAGTTACTATTCGGCATATGCATTTTGTGCACCCTTGTGTGTAATATAATGTTATATTTAATTTTAACCCATGTTAATGTATATACATTATGTAATTAAATAGAGAATGCAAGCATGAGTAAATGTTTAAATAAATGATGTATGAGGTATACGTATCCTATCTAATGTAAGCATGTATAAGTATGGCTTGTAATGAATATGTAGGTTCTATAGTATGTAATGTATGGTGCATATAGTGGTGCAAGAGAATAAATGAATGATGAATGAATGCAAGCATGAATGTAATGTAATAATAGATGTAATATATGTAGCCTTGTTAGGAATAAAATTGGAATTTAGTTTTGTTTCACTAAATAAGAGATACATGAGAACTCATATATGTGAATGTCAACTTCCTATTGACACTTTGCTACACAACTGTCATGCCTCACTATCACTCCACACATAATGCACACTACACTATATAACCCTCACACCCTCACTCATTGACACTCTCACTCACACATTGCCTAATACTCATTCCATGATAACACACACATGTTCTTGTGCACTTTCATGACACACACACACCCATGAACACATACACATGCTCTTCTCTCTCTCTATATATATATATATATATACACTATACATGGCTAAATGTGTTAATGTGTTAAATAGAGTTTTCCTATAGTTATATATACATATATGTGATATAGGGCCTAGTGTTGAATTCTCTTTTCATGTACACCTCCATGTTCACACACACACATAGCTTTACATGTTAGCTTCCTTTCTCTTATGTATAATATTGAATGTGATGGCTTGTGTTTGGCTTGTATAGCCTTGTGATTGGTGTGTGATTGCTAGACTAGGCTTGGTTAGGCCAAGTGAGACTTATTAGACTTGTTGGGCTAGGATTTGACCTAGTTGACCTAGTTTGACTAGTCTAGTTGACTGGAGTTGTCCAAGTGTTGACTTTAGTCCAGTTTGACCTAGACAGCATGCAGATGCATTATAGATTATATTTATCATTCCCTGTGTACATCTTGACTTGTGTTGCTCTAACTAGGAGTCAGGTACCTCATCTCGGATAGTACATTTACTTCAGACATTCAGAGACGAGGCGAGTACATTTTCTGACCGTTTCATACTTATCTGGATTTATATTCTTACTCTAGATTACTGTACTTGATGCTGATACGATCATTATCACGGATTGGTACTATACAGATCTTCTTCTGAGATGTTATCTCCTTGTATTCACTAAATACATATTGTGATGTGCGTTTCACTTACATATTGTATTTATTGAATACCCTTATCATTGTACACTCATTGTGCATATTGTACTCTCATTATCACATTGAGCCATTGTACAAGCCATTGTACAAGCCATTGTATAAGCCATTGTATAAGGTAACGTAACTGAATTGGATCCTTGTGTATTGATTGGGGAGGGAGAGTAAAAATGGTTATGTGATCAATCCTATTGTATAAGAAATTGTATATGTCCATTGTACACCCACGTAAAAAGGAGTCCCATTTTATTGTATAACCTAACTCGTTTACATAACCATATTGTGCTCTAAATCACATGTTGCTTACAGTTCTTACTTATCATATATAGATATTTTCTATTATCAAATCTCTGCTGTTTTCATATACATTCTTCTTTCAGCGTTTCATGTACCTTACTCTATTGCATGCTTTATATTTCCTAACATGATATGAACTGCGTGAGATGTTTTGTGCTCGCTCCCGTCCTGACTGGACCTGTTGAAAATTTTACAGAGAATTATGAAGAATCATGCACCCTTACTTGGAGTTTACCTAGTTGACACTCGCGACCTGGACCCCTGGGGAGGTTCAGGCAGCTGCTCAGGATGATACCTTGTATAGTGTAGATAGCTTAGACTATCCTTTCTTTTCATATTTAACTGTTGTCTTTATTTTCAGAGTTGTATATTTTATAGATGTTGAGACATGTTATTTATTTCTGCTGTACCTCAGTTGAGGATTTCTTATCTATTTCCATCGTGCTACATTCTGCCTTAGAGTGTGATTGAGTTGTACCTCTGTGTTGGCCTCCTTTTGGAGAGTATATTCATGTTATGTAGTTATAGTTCATGACCTAGAACAACGTTCTACCGTCGACACTGCGGCGTAGGCTGGGCGCTGTTACGTACTCGTACCCTCCCGGTGGGTGCGGGTCGTGACAGTTCTACCGCCGACACTACGACATAGGCTGGGCGTTGTTACGCGCTCGTACCCTCACAGTGGGTGCGGGTCATGACAGAAATGTACCCTAAGAGAGTTATTAAGTGACTTGGGAGTGCAACACATGACAGTGTGCATATTACTTGTTTCATGAAGTGCCCCACATGACAGTGGGCTGGAAATGTGCCCAACTCATCGGTAGGCTACAAGTCTATCAGTGAAGGCGCCCAGATAACGGGAATGCTTGTAGCCGGAATACCTTCCTATATGAACTACTTGATCAATCTAGTCATTAATCCTAGCCAGATTCAGTATGAATCCCTAACCGTAGGAAATCTGAAATTCATGTCCTAGACATGATGCAATACAGAATATGTTGCTTGTACAAACACACTCAAGAAAAATACCCACGGTGTCCAAATCATTCATTACTTGTAAGCCTATAAAGACGTCGAAACAGCATTCATGGTTCATATCATGTCATATCATGTTACTTTTTTGGAGTGCACTATTACGGGTCACTATCATGTTAAGAGTACTTGTTAGAGGTGCGCCAGGACGGGCCACAATCATGTTAAGCAAAGAAGTGACATGTGACTTAAGTGCACCGCAACGAGTCACTATCGTGTTAAGCAAACAAGAAAGGCATTCATTATGAGTGTACCAAAATGGGTCACTATCATGTTAAACAATCATAGACGTAAGAAAGCTTGTAGATAGATCTTGATAAAAGGTTCATCATAACATATGAGAAGGAATAAATGAGGTAACTACTTGGCCTAAAACACCAATTGAATCTGTGCTAGTGTTAAGGGTATGAGAGGGGTACAATCATTCTCTAACTGTACATTATTATCAAATTATGTTTAGAAATTCATTTATTAAATAAATATCAAGCTATTTAGTAGGGTCGTCACAATTTAGGCCAAGATAAAAAACATGCAATGTAATTATTAGCTCCATATCAAGAATAAAAGAAACTTGCATAAAATAGTTGGTAGCATATTCTTGAAGCCAAGGAAAAGATCTACAACTTTTTGTTGGGAGTTGGGACAAATTCTGGCCACAAATCAGCCAAATAGGACATAAAACAGCCAAAACTGCCAAAATATGCACTATGCGACACTATGCAAGCCATGCAGCACTATTCATCCATGCGGTACTATGCAAGCCTGCGGCACTATGCAAACCATGCGGCACTATGCATCCATGCAGCACTATTCATCATGCGGCACTATTCATCAATGCGATACTATACAAGCCTGCGGCACTATACAAGCCATGCGACACTATTTATTCCTGCGATACTATTCATCCATATGGTACTATTCATTTCTGCGGCACTATTCATCTATGCGACACTATTCATCCATGCGACACTACTCATACGACGCTATTCATCCAGGCAGCACTATTCATGCCTGTGACACTATTCATCCATGCGTCACTATTCATCGTCCCTGCCAGATTCAGCACATATGAACTAGAAAATGCTTAAATCTTATTTTGGCCATAACTTCCTCAAAACAAGTCGAAATCTAACTTTTCAAAGGTCCATTTTGGCTAAAATCGAATTCTATACGATATAAAATAATCAAAACTTGAAAATAATGAAGTTTAGTAGACCAAAAGCCAAGAAAACCGAAAAGGCTATAAACTTAGATCTACAAAAATTTATCCACCAAATGAAAAATGCCAAGTTCTAAAGATGCTTAGAATCATGTAAGAAATAGTTTAGAACAAACAAAATAACATTTGTCCAACATTTGGCAAGATGTACTTGCCTTAGGTTGGAGGAAGATAAAGAGGATGAAGATGAAGAGAAATAAAATAATGGATGAGAGAGAGAGGAGTTGGGTTTTTATAAAAAACCCTTCTCATCTCAAACCAATCCAAACCAAGTTGAACCAACCCAAGTTAAACCAAGTCAAGATCAAACCAAGATTAGCTAGTTAAGATAAGTCACAATATGAGTCAGAATTCCGTACACGTATACTGAAAATACGTAAAACGAAAAACGGGGGTGACACTCCCTAACTCTATGTCCCTATATATATAAATATATTATATGGGTAAATATGGTATGTATATATATATTTTTTTGGGGGGGTAAGTATAGAGTATATATACCTATATGTACGTATATAACATATACATATACATCTATATGTAAAATATATATATATATATATATATATATATATATACATATATATATATATATATATATATATATATATATATATATATATATATATATATATATATATATATATATATATACATAAAAAATATATATATATATATATATATATATATATATATATATACATATATACATAAAATATATATATAAAATATATATATATATATATATATATATATATATATATATATATATATATATATATAATATATATATATATATATATATATATATATATATATATATATATATATATATATATATATATATATATATTATATATATATAAAATATATATATATATAATATATATATATATATTATATATATATATATAATATATATATATATAAAATATATATTATATTATATATATATAATAATTATATATAATAATATATATATATATATATATATATATATATAATTATATATATATATATCTATATATTAAAATATATATATATATATTAATATATAATATATATATATAATATATATTATATATATATATCTATATATATATAATATATATTTTTTTTTTTTTTTATATATTATAATATTTATAATATATATTATAATTATATATATAATATATATATATAAATATAGTATATTATTAAATATACATGAATAATAAATATATATATATATATTATATATATATATATATATATATATATATATATATATATATATATATAATATATATTAATATATAATAAAACCGTTACCTTTATTGAAAAGAGGGTAATGAGTACATCCGACCTCATGGTAACAAGAAAAAGAAAGAAAATGGAATAAAAACACTACTCTAAAGCCCAGTGTGGAATAGACGGGAGATGACGACAACTCGAAAGAGACTTCCGAAACTGTCGCTTCACCTCCCGAACCAAGAATTCCGGCCCAGCACCATGCCCTTCATATCTATGCTTGTTCCTGTTCTTCCAAAGCACCCAAATGATCGTACCAGCCAGTGATCTCCGATGATGACTGCCCTGACCCCGCCACCACCTTTGAAGAAATACCAGAAAGTTACTATGCATCCGTGCCTTGAAGAAACCCCGAAAAGCAGACCAAACCGTCATAGCAAGATCCTCGTAGAAAAATATATGCTGAAGGTCCTCCCCTTGCCCAACCTGACAGCAATGACACCTGGAAGCCAGATGGAAGCCAATCTTCTGAAGAATGTCATCAGTAGGAAGCCGGTTGTGACAGACCCGCCACATCAGAATGCTCCACTTCGCCAGAATGCACTTGCCCTAAATATTAGAGAAGAGTGATGAAGTAGAGTGAGAGATCCGACAACATCTCCAAGCCGTAGCCAGCGTGAAAGAACCTTTCCGCTCACCCCAGACCAGAGAATCAGGAGCCGAAGTACATGTCAGATCTGCCTCTCTGAGCCGTCCCGCTGCCTCTACTCCAAACTGTTCCGAAAACAAAGGCAGATCCCAACCAGTGTCTGTCCAAAAAGATCGAATAACCGGACCACCATTATTAGAGTTCCTCGTCCTAAAATCTCTGATCTTTCTTCCCCTATCCGAAAGAGCCCGAACAATTACCGTACGTTGGGGAAGAACCACCCTTCTCCCGGCCAATCTAGCCGACCTCCGAAGCTCACCAGTGCCCGTCCGGCCGACATCAGTAGACTCTCTCGTCTGTGTTCGATTGTGCCCCCGAGTCCGTCTTCCCATGCCGCGCCTGGTCCCTGAAGTCGCTCCCTCAGCCGATGGTATAACAACACTATCCAACCGAGGGCCCCCCGAAATCCAGGACTCACACCTCGCCGTACCCTCACCACGCCCAAGTTTAAACGAAATAAGCGGTTCCGCCAATTTCCTTCCACTCAAAATCCGTCGCCAAATATGAGAGCACTTGGAAGTCATAAACGCCTCACATGGATGACGCTTACGAAAATATTTCGATTTAAGAAGCTCCACCCAAAGGCCCTTCCCATGCCTCAGCTTCCACCAAAGCTTCATAGAAAAGGCATCCATAATATCATTCAGGCACTTGATCCCGAGGCCTCCTTCGGACTTAGTCCGAGTAACGAACCGCCACGCCATCCAACTCCTCTTAGCCACCCCATCCTTACTACCCCAGAAAAAAGCCGCAAACATCCTCTCAATCGCCCTGAAAACGGCCCGGGGAGGACAACATGCAGCCAATGTGTACATAGGGATAGATGAAAGTATATTCTTAATAAGGACCAACTTACCCCCAGGAGAAAGTATCTTGTTCTGCCAGCCCGGCAGCTTCGACCGGATTTTATCCAGCAAATAGTTAAACATCTCCGTATTCCTTCTCCCGCAAGTTAATGGGCACCCCAAATAAGAAAATGGCAATGTACCGAGAATAAATCCGAATAGAGTAGAGATATTCCGAGCACGATCCTCACCCAATGGTATCGCAGTATAAAAGGCAGATTTGGAATAATTGATCTTCTGCCCAGAAACAGCCTCATAACTATGCAAAACTTGCTGGAGAGCACGCAATCCAGCAATATCCCCCGAAGTAAAAATAAGAACATCATCCGCATAAGCCAAATACGAGATACGCGATCCCCCAATCGGAGTGTGAAATGAAGATCTCCTATTTGATTCTTGAAGAAGCTTGAGGTTTCGAGAGAGTACCTCCACAGCAATAATAAAAAGAGCCGGGGATAGAGGGTCCCCATGCCGGATCCCTCTAGACGCCGAGAAAAAAGCAGTAGGAGCGTCATTTAGAAGCACGGCATACCGGGTATCAGCCAGGAGACGATAAATAAGATCACAGAAGACCTCATTAAAACCAAATCTCCGAAGAACCCTTAGGAGGAAATGCCAATTGACTCTGTCATAGGCCTTCTGCATGTCCAGCTTAATAGCAACATTTCTACCATGGTTGGGTTCCTTCATAAATGCCACCATATCCTGAGCAATAATGATGTTGTCCACAATCTCTCTCCCCTGGATAAAAATACTTTGCTCCGGAGAAATAATTTTGGGAAGGTAATCCCGCAACCTGCAAGCAATAATCTTGGAAATAATCTTGTTACAGAAATTGTAAAGGCTAATAGGGCGGAAATCAGAAAGGCTCCTCTGGTGCTCGACTTTGGGGATAAGAAATAAGAAGGTATCTGAGACGGAAACCGGAAGGCGCGCACCCAAGAAAAAAGAACCAACGGCTTCCTCCACGTCAGTAGCAACAATGTCCCAACAAACAGAGAAGAATCTCCCAGAAAAGCCATCCGGACCGGCGCCACTAGCCGGGTCCAGCCCCCGAACAATTTCCAACAGCTCTGTTCTGTCAGGGCGACGAACAAGAGCAGAATTGTCCTCCATAGAAATAATGCTAGGGATATCGAGGAAGGCGTCCTCATCAGAAATAGGCTCCGCTCTAAACAGCTTCGAGAAGAATAAAGACGCCTCCGTCGCTACCTCCGCAATAGACCCAGTTTTGGATCCATCAGCCCGAATAATTTTCTGAATACCCGCCTTTCTTTGCCTGCTCCTGGTGCACTCATAGAAAAAACGAGTATTCTTATCTCCTTCCAGGTCCCATCTCAATCTGGCTTTTTGTTTCCAGAAAGACTCCTCAACCAATACCTTTTGCTTCAATCTGGCAACGACCTCCATCCAGGAAGCCCTCCCCCTCTCCGAAGGATGAAGCTCATACTCCTGCTCCGCCGCCAATGCAGCATCCTCGGCCTGACGGACCTCCTGAAAAATGTCTCCAAAAGTAGCTCTGCTCCATCCAGCCAGAACATGCCCCGTCGTCCTCAAACGCATGCCCAACCGCTCAAGCGCATCATAATGCCAACATGAATTCCACGCCCGAGCCACAATCTAAAGAAAATCTGGATGAGAAGTCCAAAAGTCAAGAAAACGGAATCCTCTGCGCATAGGGGAAGAAGCTGGCTGGCAGGATATTAAAAGAGGAGAATGATCAGATTCTGCCCGATTAAGATGCTCGCAAGAAACCTGGACACCATCCAGCCAACTCCCCGTCACGAGTAGCCTATCAAGTCGGGATCCCTGACGATCAAGCCCCGTCTACCCGTTCACCCAAGTATAGATGCTACCGCTGAAACCAATATTGGATAGCCCGGTAGCCAACTGGAAGTCAAGGAAGTCCGCAATGGCCCTCGTGTCAGGAGGTCGGCCTCCAAATTTCTCATCTGAAGAAGCAATGATATTGAAGTCCCCGCCTACCGCCCAGGGCAAGGCAATGTCCCTGGCTTGGACGTCCAGAAGATGCCTTCACATATTCCTCCTCCCCTGTCGTGTTCCAGTACCATGAACAATCGACAACCGCACCGGCACTGAAAAACAACTCAAAGAAAGCTGTACTGTGATAGCCTGGTCACAAGAATCAATACAATTGATCCCAAGACCCGACTTACAGAAAATCCAAATATTGTCCTTATCATTGCAAAAGCTAACCTCAAAACCCAACCTCAGCTGATAAGAAAGAAGCTTAGAGGATATCACCTTGGATTCAATAATGGCAAGAATCTGAATAAAGTTGGTCCGACACAAGGACCTGAGATGGGATAAAGTAGCTCTGTTCGTCGTCCCCTGAACAATCCAAATAAGGAATTTAACCATGGACCCTCTGGGGGTCCCGTCTAACCCGGAAAGTATGTGAACGAAGAAGTCGATCCGACTGAGGTGCCATCGACATCCTCCGCCTACCAGCCGCCTTCTTAAAAGGAACCATCTGCCATTCTGCTTCACGTCCCTCGAAGATAGAGGTGGAAGGTCATAACTCGGGCAGAGAGACCATCTCATCACCCGGGGCTGAGTCATAACCCCTGACTGATAAAGGACCGTCACCGGCCTCATCCCACACCACCAAGCTACGATCTTCAGTGTCAGAATCAGCCGCTATAACTCCCTGTCCCTGTTGGCTATGGATAATAATAGGAAGATTCGATAAATCAATAGGCCCAATGTCCTGTTCAGGGTCCAACTGCCCATCCAAGCTAGAGCCTGGAGCGCTGCGTCCCTCCATCATAGGCCGCCCGTCATCTGACCATAGAGCCAGCTGGCCCGAAAAAGACTCCCACACGTTCCAGGAAGGCGGAACGGAATTCGTACGATTATCATAACTCCCACGCAATCTGGGCTGCGTGGTCTCCGTGCTGTCATCACGCCCCTCGACGCGCCTCCATATCTGCCGTGTCCCCTTCCCTTTCTCGTGCCTTGATCGTCTCCTCCAACGACCCCTGCTACTCCCTCAGCCACCCACCAGGCCGTCCTTCTCACGCACAACGCCTGGAGCAAGGCCGTCGGGATTGGGTGGTCTATCAGCTACTCCTACGGAAGAATGCTCCACCTGGGTCGCCTACAAGCACTCTTAACGTGACCATGATGGCCACAAGAGACACAATATAGAGGCCTCCGCTCATAGACAACTGGCTGCGAGCGAACACTATCAGGCAGTTGGAAGAATACCTCCTGTTGAAGTGGTTTACTGACGTCCACTTCAACCAAAACCCTGGCCATCCCCGGCCTAGAAAAGGATGCCGTAGCCCGATCAGTACTGAGCGGAGTGCCAAGACCAGATGCGATAGAAAGAACCGCATTGGTATCAAACATGAAGT